>JAXCLQ010052596.1:0-78087 GCA_035584115.1 Cedrela odorata | reverse complement strand
TACAGGATGCTATAGAGAAAGTCAAGGTGATACGAGAAAGAATCATGACAGCTCAGAGTAGGCAGAAATCATATGCTAATCATCGACGACGAGATCTAGAGTTTAAGGAGGGTGATTATGTGTTTTTGAAGATTTCTCCTTTTAAAAGGGTTATGCAATTTGGTAAGAAAGGCAAGTTAAGCTCGAGATATATTGGACCCTTCCAGATTCTCCGACGAGTTGGAAGTAGAGCATATGAGTTAACTTTTCCGCCTAGTATGGATAAAATACATCCAGTCTTTCATGTATCCATGTTAAGGAAATATCTCCATGATAAATCTCATATTCTTGAACCTCAGATAGTAAAGTTAGATCGAAACTTGTCATATCAAGAGCAACCAGTGGCTATAGTTGATAGGGAAGTGAGAAAACTTCAATCAAAATAGATTCCTTCTGTGAAAGTCATTTAGCAGCATCATAAGGGTAGTGAAGCAACTTAGGAGTTAGAAGATGTTATGAAGAAGAAATTTCCTCACTTATTTGAAGATGAAGGTAAATATTTCTAAACCCTACTTAAAATTTTTAAATTCGATGACGAATTTTCTTAAGGGGGGAGAATGTAATACCTCAAATTTTAAATTAAGGGCATTTTAATCATTTTATACACTAGGGGTAATTTGGTTATTTTATAAATTATGTCGGGGTAATGAAAACCGAGTAAATAACTTTGTATTAATGTTTACTTAGTTATTGGGAGTGATTTGATAACAATTTACTAAGTTTAGAAAAATTTCTTAAAACTCTATTCGCGCACCCGACCTTCAAATAAAAATTGGCGTTGATTGAAAAATCTGATTGATAAATGGTTTATTTATGTTGAAAGAAGACTCGATAAGGATTGGTATGAATTAAATTTGAGTCAAATCCGAGGTCAGATGAGAGAGAATTGAAGCCTAAAATATAGAAAATTTCTAAATAACATATTTACCCTTATTATTGAATTTCTTCTTTTTTTTTCAAGGGCAAAATGATCATTTTATTAAAATTTAATTTCAATTAAAGCTGGCTGAGAACCAAACCCAGGTCATCTTCTTCTTCTTTCCAGTACTTTCGTTTTGTTTTATTTTTTTATTTTTTTTAATTTTCTCTCAAATTACTCGATTTCTGATCGATTAAAGTTCCATTTCTTGCTACAAATCACATATATACGACACGATCTACACTCTAGGAGCTTTGTTTGGGCGATTCGGTTAACGATTGAGCAGGAAAAAAGAATAGTGCTACTATTTATAAATTAGAAATTTCTAAAATTACTTACAATCCGGACGTCTTAGGGTTAAATTGACCCCTCGGTATAGTTCCTAGCTTCGTTGTTGTCGTATTTATGTATTTTTCAATACTTCACTGTTTATAACGGGGGGGGGGGGGGGTACTGTTCATGCCGAAAATTACTATTTATGCCGAAAAATACTATTTATACTGAAATTACTATTTATCCCCGACAATTTTTGTAGATTATACTTGTTAGGTTATGATTAAACCGATTAGTTGTTAAATTAGGTAAAATTAAATTTTGTCGTAAAATTAAATTTTGTAAGAAAATATAAATAGTGATTGTATCGTTGCGTTGAATTTAGAATTTGAAATAATGTGGTATCATGCGGAATTGTTAGTAAGAGTGAATTAAGTATAATCGATAACTCATGTATTAATCGTTAGATTCAGATTGTAGAATAAAAGAGAATTCAAAAAGGGAGGAAAAACTTGTTGTATATTAATATCGTAGTTAAATTGTAAGTATGTGTACTTAAATTATTATATTAATAATTAGTATAAATATGTTATAGATACGCCGAGGGAGCGACCATCTAGCCCCTAGTGATCAAGCTTCTGTTCCGTTTTTTGCGACACTTGTGAGTGAATTTTTACATGTTTTTCATTCTTTTAATTTTTTTTTATAAAACTTAATGTTTTCCGAAATAAGAAATAATTTATATATAAATTGATTTACATTATGTTTTATATGGAAAATGAGATCTGCTTTGAGCTACACTTGCATATTGTTGATAAGGAGTTATTGAGATATTGTTTTGAGGCCAGGAGGAGGCCATTGTGCTTTGAATTGTGTTTTATTTCCGTTTTCTGTATTTATGACAGTATATTAACCATTACTTTAATTTTTACTTAACCCTAGTCGGGAGACATAAGGGGGGAAGTTTATGTGCTTTAAAAGCATATTCTGATTTGTGTTATGTGAAGGTACTGGTACATGTGAAAAGTAAGGGGCGAATGGCGGTCTGATATCTGACCCGAAATTTGTATACATCACTGTATATTATTCTGTTTTCATTTGACTATTTAAAATTTTAATTCTTGAAATTATTATAATATGCAGTGGATATCTTGTTAATATGATTTCTGTTTAAAATTGATTGTAAGTTTAAATATATTTTATGTCAAAACTGAATTTATTTAAAATTTTCATTTCAGTATCCACTCATTGAGTTTTTCCCAAAACTCACCCCACCACAGTTTATCGTGAGTGCAAGACTTTCTTCTAGGTGAGGATTCTAGGAGATATTCGCAAAGAGATTGGGATTTCAGATTCTCCATGCAGTCACCTAGGAGTTAATATTGTGGCTGTTTTGTACATTGGGCATGACGTCTAATTATGTATACGCATTATAAGTGTGTCTTCTATATATTTATGTGTATATTGATATGTGTGCATATACTCTTTTATTTATGAGTATCCTAGTTTATGTTTAGAAGTGTATTGATGGGGTGTGAGTCATGCATATAATTGGTAGTTCTCTACATTACAGTTTACATGTACAAGTTTTTGTCTGAGGCTTATAGGGGTAGGATATCCCTATCTCTATGCCATCACGATACTGATTTACCGGTATGTGATAGAAGATCTGAAATTAGAAGGTAAAGCCTTAACAAATACTGTTTTGGGGTAGGAAGGTTTTTCACCAAAATACTCAAGTCCTTGATAATCGCTACAATGTTTTCTTAAGGTCAAAATATAATCAAGTTTAAATGTACCTGTGTTCAACATCTTCAAAGATTTATGATTATATTCAAGCTTATATTCAACTTCACTTATATATTTTTTTTTTCTCAACGATGATAGTTTCTATTTTTTCATCTTTCTCTTTGCTTCGATTAAATCCTTCAATAGGTTACCAATTTATTTTTATAAGGTTTTGTTGCGTTTGCACACATCTACCCACTTATTAAACATCAATTTATAAGAGGTTTATATGATATCTATATCTAATTCATCATCTTCAACTGTTTCATCATGACATATTCGTTGAGATCAAATTCTGAGTTAATCGTTTTTTTTTTTTTTTTTTTTTTTGCAATGAACACCTGTTGATTTTATTATAACAGAACTTGATACCTGCACATTTTTATATATTTTCAGAATGTGAGTAAATATTAAATGAAATGTAATTACTTATATTTTTTAAAATTTTCTCCTCTAATTCGTCATTACTCCAAGGTACGTTCATATACAAAAAAAAAAATATCGAGCATCCTTCTATGCTCAATTTCGAGCACTTAGAGTAATAATAATAATAATTATTATTATTTTTATTATTATTATTATATAAGCAGATTCCGTGAGTGCTTTATATATGTGTTGAAGATAAAGTTATTTTGGAAATTTTCTCTAAATTGAAAAAATAAAAAAAAAAAAAAAAAGCAGTCCGTAAAACGACATTAAAAGCCCACTTTTGTTTTGACCAATCTGCGAAACCAGACAAAGCCGAAGCTTGATAAGCATGAAATAAATTAAATTAAAACACAGAGATATTCGAAATAAATAAATAAATAAATAAAACACAGTATCGACTGACCACTCTGCTCTTCTCTCTATATAAACTGCAACCAGACCCCGCCGCCGTTGCACCAACCATTAACCGACACTGAGGATTTACTTCTTACTCTCCGGCAGTAATGGCCGCAATTTTCACAAGCCAACCCACTTTCATTCCTTCGAAAACCGCTTTCTTCTCCTCTCCAAAGCCTTCCCCACTTCTCTTCCATTGCAATTCTAAACCATTTTTCAAAACCACCATCTCATGCTCTGTCCGAAACACTCGCCGTCGCCCCGAATACATTCCCAATCGCATTCCCGACTCCAACTACGTGCGCGTGTTCGACACGACCCTCCGTGACGGCGAGCAGTCCCCCGGCGCCACCCTCACGTCGAAGGAGAAAATCGACATCGCGCGACAGCTGGCGAAGTTGGGGGTGGACATCATTGAAGCAGGGTTTCCGGCGGCTTCGAATGATGATTTTGAAGCTGTGAAGTCGATTGCGAAAGACGTGGGAAATGCTGTGGATGAAAATGGTTATGTTCCGGTGATTTGTGGGCTGTCGAGGTGTAATGAGAAGGATATCAAGACGGCATGGGAAGCTGTGAAGCATGCGAAAAGGCCAAGGATTCATACGTTTATTGCGACAAGTGGGATTCATTTGGAGTACAAGTTGAGGAAGACGAAGGAGGAAGTTGTGGAAATTGCGAGGAGTATGGTTGAGTTTGCTAGGAGTTTAGGCTGTGAGGATGTTGAGTTTAGTCCTGAGGATGCTGGCAGGTTAGATTTTTAATGCTTTTTTATTTATTTATAAATTTGTGATTTTATTTCTGGATTTAGTAAAGAAATTTGAATTATGATGATAACATGTAATTGTTGTTTCTATTTGAAGTGAGGAATAATGGCAGTTCTATGATGGATTTTTCTTTTCTTTTCTCAAATAGGAAAATGAGAATCTATTGATAGAATAAAGTTAAAAGTGGACCGGAAAAGTTATGGTTATTTATTTTGTTATAGCTTCACTTTGAAGTATGTTGCAAATGACAGCGATTTCTTAAATTCCTTCTTATGGTTTTAAAGAATTTATTCCATGTATAAAGGTAAGTTCCATAGGTTAGATGTTGGAACAAAACATAGTAGTTAGAGGATATTTGAGTTTCAATCAATTTTCCCTTTAAGTTTGCAGCTTAGTCGGAAAACTAAGAACAGTTTTATCAATTATTCTCTTCTTGAAATATGATGCTAAAATAACACGGTCGTCACTAGATAACAGCTAATGTTGTTAGCTAAAATTGAAAGCTTCTTAGGTAGTTTGATGATGTGTATTGGCTGTCTTAACCTAATTGTTTCTTTTTTGTTTTCCCCTCTTAACAGATCGGACAGGGAGTTTCTGTATGAAATATTGGGTGAAGTTATCAAGGCTGGGGCAACAACACTGAACATACCCGATACTGTTGGTATAATTATGCCTACTGAATTTGGAAGATTGATTGCAGACATAAAAGCAAATACCCCTGGAATTGAAAATGTTATTATTTCAACACACTGCCAGAATGATCTTGGACTTTCTACTGCCAACACTATTGCAGTATGTCTTGCGTTTGTTACTCTACTCAATTCATGAGGCTCCGTAACCGAGTTGCTCTCTCATCAAACTCTTTGAAATGCAGGGGGCATGTGCAGGTGCTAGACAAGTGGAAGTAACTATTAATGGCATTGGTGAAAGAGCAGGAAATGCTTCATTAGAGGAGGTTATTAATTTACTTCTGCATAAACTTGAATAACATATAAATTGTGCTGTCCAAATTATGCTTATTCTAATAGTAGCTGAATCTGTTATTCTGATTTGTTGCTTTTTTATATCCTTTGCATCTTATATAATTGTTCTTTTCATTGTTGGATATCAGTTGTTTTATGTTCTTATTCACCTATTTTAATTTCTATCATGCAGGTTGTAATGGTCTTTAAATGTCGTGGGGAGCATGTATTGGGAGGTCTCTACACTGGAATCAATACTAGTCACATTGTTATGGCAAGCAAGATGGTATTCTCTTAGGAAAATTTTACAACTTAAATTGATTTTTCTTGGTAATGGAATGTGATTTAGGTGGTGTTCATTAATTATGAGCTTGATAATATAGGTAGAAGAGTACACTGGGTTGCATGTTCAGCCACACAAGGCTATTGTTGGTGCTAATGCTTTTGCTCATGAAAGTGGTATCCATCAGGTTTGTGTTATTGAACTATCAAGATGAGTGGATTTGTTATACATACTATCTTATGGAATGTGTGGGCCTAGTTTCCATGTCATGTATGATTCATAAATAGTGTCTATTTGTTACTAATCTACTTTGATGCCGAAATTAACTTGTTTTGATATAAGTGTTCCTGAATTGGCCATGTGCATCGTGTTATATCATAATTTCTTTCATTGTTGTGGTTCAAATTGAACTTCTCCTTGGCGAAGAGAAGCTCAAAGATGTAATCAGACTTTGGTAATTTGAATGGTTAAGATAGAAGCTTGCTCTGGGAATCACTCACTGCTTATAGAGTAATTGATAGATATTACTTTGTGCTCAAATTTAGGGTTTCAGATTCTTAACTTGGTGATAGAGGTTTGTTTTCATCTTCGATTTCACAATTTGGAATGACAGCACTATTTCCTTCCTGTCTGAAGAACTTCTTCTTCCTTCATGATCTGGCTTGGGATCGCTCCCAGCAATCTCCTCCAGTCCAATCAACTCGAGAACTTCTTCCTTCACTTCGCTAACTTCTTTTGTTTGTTGTTAATTGCTTTTGTTTATCATCAAATTGAAAGATATTACTTTTCAACGGGAAAAAGAAAGATTGTGTCGACAGTTTGAGAATTTTGGACTGCAACAGAAAGAGTTGGTGATTTTTATTGAAAGCTTATAGTATGACCTGCAATCTATTAAAGCCTTTCTCTTGGTAGGAAAATGTCAGTTTGTCAGGAAATGCTATACATGTATGTAAAAGGAGTACTACCAAGAGCAGTTGGCATCATTTCATTTTTATGATGCCCCCCACCAATCCACACCCGCTTCCCCCCTCCCCGTTTTATTTTCCATTAAAATCTAAAACAATCCTAAGAAAATAAAATAGTGGTGATCTTCTTTCTTTAGATGATTCACCCAGGAAAAGTTGGTGGAGTTATTATATGGAAGAACTCTGCTGATAATAGTAAAGATGGTAACTCTTTCATGCTCTTGGTAAATTACAAAGTAAGGTGGTGAATTACATGTTCTAACCTTGTTTTTTTAAGGGCTAACCAGAGCAGAAGGTTAGAACAGTTTTTGTTTGTTCTGCTTTTGTTTTTGTTTTTATTTTTTCTAATTACTTTGTAAATAAAATGAATTCACTTGCCCTTTGAGCTCTTGAAGCTTATATACACGTGCTTTTTGTTATCTCTCATTTTCTAGTCATTTTACCATCTAGATTCATTCTCCCCAACAGCTGGTACACAAGCTTTTTTACTGATCAAGCTTTTATTTGGTCTTAAAAGATCTCTCAAAATTTCTTCCTCTTCTGTAGGATGGAATGCTAAAACATAAGGGTACATATGAAATTATATGCCCTGAAGATATAGGGCTTGAACGGTCCAATGAAGCTGGTATTGTCCTGGGAAAACTTAGGTATGCTGTTTAATTCTTTAAATATTTTTCTTTTCTTTTTCCTTTAATTTCTGTTTTGGCCTGGTAGATCTGTTCCTTTGCCTCTCTAATTCTTGAGAAATATGTCTTAGCCTCTCCATATAAAAAAGGAGTGTATGTTTCAGCTTTTATATTTTGTTGATTAAGATGACTTGCAACTATAAGCATAAATATCTCCATTACCACATGCCATTCATCAAATATATTGTTGACTGATTCTTGAGAATGTCATTTTGCACATGGCTTTGATGTATTATGTTGGAAGAGGTAATAGGCCCCATCTCCTGGGAACCAAATAGAACAATAGCAAGGGAATGGAAACAACATACAAATACATCTTAAGGAGAGAGAAAAGTTTACTATCCTGGTGAAAACACCAAAAAATACAAAATATCACCACCCAATGAAGTTAAAACAAGGGATACCGGATGGTGATTGGCTCATGTATTCCATATATACTTTTATTAAGTCTTCAAGAAGTAGCTTCTTTTGAAATCATCTAACCCCTTATTTACTTTTTTTAAATTCTTCTGGTGAAGTGGACGGCATGCTTTGAAGGATCGATTGAAAGAGGTATATCAGTATGTAATTGTAATAGGTTGATTAAATCAGCTACCTCTTTGTGTTAATGCATTGACAATATCAGTCTTCCTTATTTTCCAGCTTGGTTATGAGCTTGATGATGAGCAGCTTGGGCATATATTCTGGCGTTTCAAATCAGTTGCTGAACACAAAAAGGTGATTTATGCTCTTATGATAATATCTTGGTGGTATTTCTGTGTCATTGAGTCCTTCATATTTTATATTTGGAAATCACTTGGGGTTGGACTGTACTTGAAGGGTTACTTTCCCTTCAAATTAATTTGGACAGACGTAAACTATCATTATATTTTGTATGAATTCACTGAAAATGTGCACGATTTGAACTATGACTTTTATGTTTGCCTATATATTAATTAATTTGCTGGTGTCACAGAGAGTTACTGATGCTGACCTAATAGCGTTGGTATCAGATGAGGTTTTCCAGCCAGAAGTTGTTTGGAAGCTACTTGATTTGCAGGTACATTTAGATTTTATTTTAATCTTAATTCTATTTAATACTGTTTGACTTGATTCCTTCATGTACAAGTTAGTAGTAACTGGATGGTCCTCATATTGAGCAACTAAATTAGGAGATGAAAGAAAACTACAAAATATTGAAGGATTCAGTAAATCAAAGAAATGAAAAGAATTTAAAAGTAGAGATACAGAGAGATTAATGGTTATATTACTCAATAATTGAATTTGAGTTAAAAATATTTTCATTCTTCCTTTGCTTTCAGACAAGTCATTGTGTGCTTTCTAGATAACCCATCTGTTAATTGTGTAATCAAGCAAATGACATTCAGATTTCTTTTCTACACGGAACAAACAGGTTACTTGTGGAACTCTGGGTCTTTCAACGGCAACTGTTAAACTCATTGGTGCTGACGGGGAAGAGCATGTTGCTTGTGCTATCGGAACTGGGCCTGTGGACTCAGCTTACAAGGCTGTTGATCTCATTGTGAAGGTTGATATGGTTATGAGTAATCGTTTTACCTTGATTAACTTTTGTTATCAGTAATCTTGTTTTCTAAATAGCCTATACGGAAACTTGCCATGGTACAGTCTAGCTGACTGTGAATTCTTTTTAACCGTATGTTGGATTTTCCTTTTCGAATACTTGAGGTTGTGTTGCAACCGTCTAGCACTAAGGAGTCTACTTCCCTTCTATAAGCAGGAGCCAGTGACTCTTCTTGAGTACTCCCTGAATGCAGTTACAGAAGGCATTGATGCAATAGCTACTACCCGTGTTTTAATTCGTGGGGATACCATTCAGACATCAACTCATACTTTAACTGGTGAAACGGTTCAGCGAACATTTAGGTATTGTATCTGCATAATGTTATTTTCATTTGATTGACCTTTTTTGGTCTGCTCTCCACCGATTCACATTGCTTAAACCTTATGTTCTGGTACCAGTGGAAACGGGGCAGGAATGGATATTGTTGTTTCTAGTGTCAGGGCATACATCAGCGCTCTAAACAAGATGTTAGGTTTCAAGGACCAGGTGCCAACAAAGGTTCCTGTAGAAAGAACCCCAGTTTCTGCTTGAAAGCATATGGAAAATACATACACTTTCCTACCCTGTAGAAAGTTTTCGAGGTAGAACATTCTATAAGCTTAAACTTTGATCTTAGTTTTTGGCTCGTCTCCACTTTAAATTTATATTTCCTGTAAAAAAAAATCTCAAAGCATTTGTATTTTTCAGATTAAAACGCAATATGTGTTTGGTTCATGAAGTGATTTAATTGCCTGTCAGCATTTTTACTATCATTGTTTTATAACTATAATACTTGATTGATATAGTATCTATATATAAAAATATAGGTAATATTACTCTTCACATATTTGTTAACAAAATTGTATGTATTTTACTTGTATCATTTGACGACACATTATTTAATATAAAAATTGTTGCCCACCATTTGATTTGTATCATAGGATGGGGACTTATAACAATATGAATAATATTATACATACAAAAGTCTTAGGCTCATTGGTGAAGAAGGCCAACCCAATAAATAAAATCTTGTCTAGTGATAAACAAAAGTATTTTCTCACAACATACCTTGAACGGAAGTGGGGAATTTTTGCGATTCTCAAATGGAAATTTTTATTTTATTTTTGGTTTGGTTTTGTTTTGCTAACATGCTAGGGTAGGGTGGGCTAGTGAATTGCTTAGTTTGAAATTCGAAGCAAATGCATGGTATGTATGGGTTGGATCATTTCAGTGATATCTATCTACCAACTAGTGGTCCTATAGCATTAGCATTACATGACATCTTAATTCATGCATGTGTATCAATAACCGAATTAATCACCTGGTTTAACTCTTTAACCATTAACTGATCGACTTCATTTTTATTATTAGAACACCGACTTTATTCTTTATTGGACTTTAAGTCGAATAAAATCCACAAAAATTCTTTCACTCAAAACAAAAACCACCCAATTGGAGATCAAGGGGCCACAGGCTGTAGTTATCAAGAGTAGGTGTATAATTACAAGTGCGACTGATTTTATTAATAGAGAATAATAATTACTCACTATAAGGAGTTTTAGTGATAATTTTCTAATCTTTTTCATTTCAAATGAAATTCTCCCATATTAAAAATATTATTCAAATTTCAAATTTGTAAATATCATTTTAATTTTTAAATTACATTTTAATTTTGTCCATCACGAGTCAAATACCGCATAAACTTGCCTTCAAATATTATTCATCCATCCTTTTCCTTTATAGAACATACTATTTACACTAATCATGGTGAAGATGGCAATTTCTGTTTGTTTCTACCAACTAGAGCTATAGAAGAAGCACTTTTCATTACTCTATAACTATTATTCAAAGTGTGACATAGAAGCACTTTTGGTTATATGCCATTTATGATTTGGGTCTCTATTTTCTTTAAAATTTTAATCAAAATGAACTTGACATAGAAGCAACTACTACCTTTAATTCAATGGCCTTGGCAATCCTTAATTTGTTGTTAGCATGTATGTGGTTCATGGATAATAATTTTTAACACGACCCATCAAATCCACACAAATTCGACACGAATTTACAAGTTTAAATTGACATAAAATGACATAATTATTATATGAATAAACACGGCATGACATATGAACTTGTTTATGGTACGATTAACTACTTGAGTAATTATAATGTATTAATTCATTTATGATTTAATAAATTTATTTTATATTTTTCATAATTTGAAAAAAAATAGTTATATTTATCATGTTTTAAAAAATATTTAATTATATTTAGAATAAAATTGATTAATATTTGAGTATATAGTATTATTAATATTATAGAAATATATTATAATATATAAAAAATAGTATACAATTACAAATCATTTAACTATTTAATAATAATATCGGGTTAAAATTTTCAATTTTTGACACAATTATTAAACAGGTCGGATTTATATTGACCTCTATTTGATACGACACAACATTCTAAATTGTCACCCATATCTTAGTTTAACATTAATTATCTAATAATGTAATTTATTACTATTTTCGTTATAATATTATAAATAAGTATAATGTATGTAAGTAGGTAATAATTAATTTAATTAATAAAATTTATTGAAGATATACAAGATATTTAAGATATATTTGGTTGAAAGAATGGAGGAAACAAGAAAGAAATCCTTAAGGAATGAGGATTTCTTTGTTTGGTTGTACAAATTTGGAGAAAATGAGGAGGAATCCTTATTCCCCACTTGAGTCACAACTGAGGGAATCATGATTCGAAAGTGGGGTGGTAAAAATGGACATGACATTATTATCCAATAAGAAAATTCAGATTCGAGTTTTATAAATTTGACACAATTAATAAATGGGTCATGTTTGGATTTGAGTTTCTCAACCCGCCAATCTGATTACGATATGATTAATTATTTGGATAATCGTGTTATGCCAATAAGAAAATTCAGATTCGAGTTTTATAAATTTGACACAATTAATAAATGGGTCATGTTTGGATTTGAGTTTCTCAACCCGCCAATCTGATTACGATATGATTAATTATTTGGATAATCGTGTTATGCCAACTCATTTACTACATGATTATTATTCACGTAATTGTATCATTGTAACCCACCAACCTGTTTATTACTGGATTAATAAATGAGTAAATGTGTCGTTTGAATCCACCAACCCATTTACTTCCCTATTAATAAATGTGTAAATGTGTCATTTCAACATGTCAACTCATTTGCGATGCATTAAAAAAAAAAGTCTTTTGAGTTTTAATTTTTATTTTCTTGTATGATTCATAATATTTTTTATAAAAATAAATTTGATACAATAAAAAATTAGAATGTTGAGTTTAGTTTGATATGATAATAAAATTATGAATATATGCTCTAATTAATAAGAAATATGAAGCTCAAAGTAAATATATATAGACAATAGACTATATTAGTTTATGTGGATTAGCAACTTAGCATATTAAAGTTAGTAAATTGGGATATAATATATTATTTTTACAATTAACTTCTTTTATGTTTCAATTCATTAAATTTCATAACATATACAATGTAATAAATAATTATATATATAACACTACTCGTTTAAAATAACAAGAATTTAAAAACAAGAAGTTAAATATTTATGATAATATTATTTTTTGTTATACATGTTTAACTTTGACAATGTAAGAGCATTGAAAATAAACAATTGATCTAAACATTGATTAATTATATATGTTAATAGTTGATATACAATAATAATAAATCCTAACATAACAACAAATAAATATTAAATTTGTTGTTATAATAAAAAAAAATTGAAATACACTACATTAGATGTATTGTATAACTTGTATTGTATTGAATTATACAATTACTTAATCTATTCATTGTATTGCATTAAATAACCTATATACTAAAAGGACGCATAAAATTATTGTTAAAATCATGCAATAAAATTTATTGTAGGTCTATGTATATATTTATTATTAAAATACAAGTATAAAACTTATTATAGTGTTTTATTAATATTTATTAATGTAATAAATATTTTATATTATTTATAATAACCTAAATTAACAAAATTACAAAGGTTCATATGATGAATATGAAATATGCTCTAATTAATAATAAGTATGTTTAATTTCACTTTATTATGAAAATTTATTTTAAAGATCCAATTGTTATAATTTATTAAATTTTATTTTTAATATTTATTTTACTATAAATATTTAAGGCCCTAACTGATATTATAATAAGTCTTAGTTTTATTAACTATTGTTAAAAAGATAAGGGATTTATATGTTATATATATATATATATATATATATATATTGATGAGTGAACAAACAGGTCGTGTTCATATTTAACAATTTTGACACGAATAATAAACGTGTCACGTTTGTGTCAGTATAAAATTTTACTATATATTACTTGACACGACACGAACACAACTCGTTTTGTAAATTGCCACCCCTAATTCCACCCTCTACATACTCCAAACTTTCAATTTTACCTCTACCTTTATATATTTTATCAAACATTTTATTTTAAATAATGTAATGTAACTAATTATTTATTTTAATAAATTATTACATTGTTCAAATTATTTATAAATATAATTTAATATATTATAACTTTAAAGTGTAAAAAAATTAAAAATTAAAAATTATTAATTATTAATTTAATATATATTTTTAAAAAATTTAACATCATCTTGTTATAATTGTAGTTATTTTTTTTTCCATCATTCTTATTATATTTAAGATAAAATTTCTCATATGTTTAGCTTTTTATATTAGTTTATTAATTATAATTTTATTTTATACCTCGTACTTATTGTAAACAATTGGTTATATCTATTGGATAATTATATTTTATTATATAATGAACTATTATAAAGTAATTATGTTTTTATTTTTTTTGCAAAGACTATCAAATAAAACAAAAACAAATTATTGATAGTTATAATAGAATTTTAGAAATATTATTGAAAATTTAAAACACTTAAATTTATAAATATCAAGTTTAGATTGTATTCAAGATTAATTTTATTCATGAAAATTCATATACAATTAAACTTATGAATTTTAAATAAAGATAAGAGATACATTAAAAATATAAAATATATTTTTTATATTTGTAGATTATTTTTTTATCAAAAAATATATTTACTTAAATGTTGTTATTAAATTAACTATTAAATTTATAGAATTAAATTATTTTATATTTAAGAATAAATTTTGAAGTTAATTTATTTTTTTAATTATGAAATGTATAAACTATTTCAATAAAAAAATGTTTTTGTCCAAATAAAATATAATTAACTAATATATTATATTTAAGAATATAAACAAAATATATCTATTAAATAATTGTTTTAATAATTATTTTCAATACAATATAATTTAAAAGTAAATGATATTAGGGTTCAAACTCCGCTCACAAGGGCTAATGATGAGTTTGATTTATTTCATATAATATTTTAAAATATAACATTTAATTTTCTTTTCAGTATTGGAATGTGAAATTATAAAGAGTATTGCTACATATACCAACTCCTATACCAATTCATTTATACAAAACAATGTAGTAGTATTATATTATTGTCTATGTCTTATATTTTCATGAGAGTATGATAATTTTTTACAAAAATAATAAATAAATAAATTATATAAGACGTGTGATAATATGTAATATTACCACGTTATTTTATATAAATAAAGTTTATAGCCCTAGCATTATTGAACTATAAAAAATAGATTCGTTTTTTTTTATTGTTTAAAATTTAAGTTTATGGATTCAAATTCTAAATTACAAAACTTTTGTATTCATAAAATTTGAATATGAAGGTATTTATCAGCTTTTAATGTATAAAACAATCTTAATTCAATTTCAAATTGATTAGTTTGGAAATTCAATTAACAAGTAACTATTTGATCCTTCAATCTAATTGATTTGATTAGTTTCTATATACGATTCCTTTTCAATAATAATATATATATTTAAAAAAATGAGGTAATAAAAATGCAATTAAATACTTTAAGAAAATAGCATACCATCATGTAGTTTCATTTACAAATTATTTAATCTTAATTTCAGCGATGGTTTCATTAAATGTATATATAATAATATTTTGAACAAATAAATTTTCGACTTTGTTAATAACCAATAAAAACATTAATGTCCCAATTTTTATTTAGGTTGATTGCATGCTTTTATGTTTATTGATTATAACAATTTCTTTCAATTTTATTTGTGCTTTCTGATAAACTTGTGCCCAACCTGAGTTTTAAAAGATCGGTTCAACAATTATCTTGTGTCTAGTATTTAACCATTATAACATAAAAGTTTGTAACCTAACAAATTATTTTAATTATTTTTAGGGACGAGCAAAATCAGTTTCGATTTTATGGGGAATCATAATCTACCCTAAATAAATTTAATTTCTAAATTTTAAAACCGAAATCTATCATGTTTAAAAATGTATTATGTTTTTCGGTTTTAGTTTGAAAATATGATATCTTGTTTATTAATTATCTCAATTTTTTCAAATTTTAACTTCATAAAAAAAAAATCAATGGTATTAAATTATAGAAGTAAGAAAATACATAATGAAAATTTGAGTGAATGAAGAGGAATAAATTACCAAAAAGAATTGATATTCGACAAGTTATTTGAAAAATATTGTATTATTAATCGAGTTAATATTACACATCATGAAAAAAATAAATTTTTTTTATGATAATATAATTATATATTTAATAATATTATATTGTGTATAAATTTATTTATTATAATTGTTAACTTGTTTGATAATTTTAAAATAAATATATACACATTGTGATTTTATTAAATTATTATACGAATAATATAATAAATTAAGTTAAATAAAATATTATAAACACATTGATTAATTTTTTTAATATAGCTCAACAGATAAATAGTATTATCTTTAATAAATTGTTTGTTAAACTAAATATGAATATTTTTTACGTGAGAGTTATATTTGCACAAATTTAATAATAGATTTCAACAATAAATTTTGTGTTTTAGCTAGAAGTGTTTATTTGAAATTAATGAAATAAATTTTTTCTAATTTGAATGAAAAATTTCAAATATTATTGTTTTATTAATTGAATATTAATTTGTATTTATTTTATCTTAAAAAAATTAAGTTAAATAAAATATTATAAATAAATTGTATAGCTTCATATGTGTAGCTTAATGAGTTAAAAACTTACATTCCAACATGAAATCTAGTGTTTGATTCTTTTGACTTGAAATAACTTTTTATTTTTAAAATCGAACATATTTTTCGGTTCGGTTCTATGATCTTTGAAATCAGAATCTAACTAAAAAAAAATTAATTTTTTATTTCAAGAACCGAAATTTACTCTAAGATTTTAAAACCTACCCTAAAAGAAATGGTTCCATAACCGGTTCTAATTCTAACCATTTTTGGTTTTATCCGAAAGCGCTCCTCTAATTATTTCTTTAGAATTAGGGATGTATTTGACATAATTAAATAAAAAAACTTATCCCCTTTTTGCAAAAGTACAAAAGTAAATGGGTCCAAATGTTATTGTTAATATTTAGATTATTTTAAGAAAAAGAGTGAAAAAAGCAAAAGAAAGAGGCAGTGTTGCCTCTCTGTCCGTCCCGGCTGTATTTGATTTCCTTCTTTCCGTTAACATTTTATCGTGTTATTCCTGAAAATCAAAGCAACGCAAAACCAACCTGTTTCCGTTTCTCCATAACAATAAACTACAAACAAATCCTAAAAACCCAATACACAACACATCACTGTGTAACAATAACGATAAATTTCTTATATACAAATTTATACAAATAGACAGAGAGAGAAAGACTGAGAAATCAGGTATTCTTTCGCTTTTGATCCCTTGTTTTCGCTTAAGATCTATGGCTACTCTTCCTTTTCCTTATCTGTCTATTTTATAATTAGCTCCTTATTGTTTTCTCTTTCTTTCTTTTGTTTTTCACTAACCCCCATTTTTATTCTTCCTCCATTTCCTTCTTTCCATTTTCAATTTTCTTCTATTTTAACGGTTGTTTTTCTTTTTCTTTTTTTTTGATTGCTTCTTTTATTTGAGGGGGAGGAGAATTGTTCATTGATTGAACCCAATTCGATTTTGGGGTTAATTTTTTTTTTTTTTTTGTTTTTCGTTTTTTGATCTGTGAGTTTTTTTTTTGTGCTTTTGATGGACTATGATTATCGTCTGCGTAGTTTAGGGGTAAGAATTAATGGGTTTCAATTGTTTTTTAATTTCTGTTTTGGTGAGTTGGAAATTGATATATGCCTTGAATTAAGGGTTTTTTCTTATTCAATAAATGCGATGAATCGGGCTATGGAACTTTAAAATTAAGTTGAATTTCTCGAGATAACGTGTCTTTTTAATCTTTTTTGTTTTTTTTTTTTCCTTTGGCTTGAATATGCAAATCTATGTAGCATTCAATAATTCGTTTATAATGAAATCTCTTTATCATGATACTGAATTTAAGAAATTTCCCTGATGAATCCCGGGATTTTGGATTACTTGAATTGTTTTCTAACCAGTGGATTATTGTTTTTTTTTTTTTTTATTTATATTTTTTATATTTTATATTTTTATGTTATATTGTGTTGGACCTTTTTTAATATAGAATGAATGAATTAATTCACAAACTCTTATTGTCATTTTGAACATTGGCTTATGGTCAACAGTAAGACAACATCTTTAATCGAAATTGGCATCCATGTTCCGTTTTCTTATTAGTAAATGTAGCAGGCAACATTTCTCATGTTGGTTTAGTCAGCAACTATTGTATTTAAATGGTGGGTGGGGTGGCCTGGAAAGAATATTTTCATTTATAATTTGATTGGAGCTTCTATGCCTTATTTATTTTCAACATGCTGACAATTACGTTTCCTTTATATTGTTATTTTTTAGAAAGAAATTTGTTGTGTTAAATTTAATGTGATTTAAAATACAGTTGTGTGGTTCTGTTGTTGAATTCTTAACGAATATTCTCTGGTAACATGCAGGCACATGCACCTCCTCCTGGTTAGTATTCAAAGCCCTGAAGAAGAAAGTAAAGATGCGTCGCTGGCTCTGTTGTACTTGTCAAGTAGAAGAGTCTTACCCATCACATGAAAATGAGCACCTGAAAAGCCCAAAGAATTATCCAGATGGTATTTTTCTTTGGCTTTTATAGTCTTGGTTCGTTCTTACATGTAAAGTATACCGTGAATAGATATAAAATTCTGAATTCCTGTCTATTGGTAATTATGATGTGGTGTTAGTCAAAGTAAAATAACAATGGTGTGGTTCTGTTTTGAGCTGTTTGGTGTTTTACATTTTTGTATCATATGCATCTATCATCTAACTTTACCATTTGCATTATGAAAGAAGTTATTGGAAAGTCTGGATATGGAATTGGCACTATAGTGCTCCTCCCCCTGCGCCTTTTTTTTCTGTTTTTAAAGCAAATCTCTGTGAAATGAGGTTTATAGGGTTGCTAAGTTTATTGATCTTGTATAATTATATTTGGGTGGTTTAATATCTTGTAAAGTTTGTCAACTAGATAATTATTTTGTATTTGAATATATAAATTTGGACATGAGCTTTGACCTCAAAGAACTTAATAAGGTATTCAAAATTCTTTCTTTTTCAAGCTCTAAAAAATGGACTTTGAACTTCATTGGAATACCACCACCTCCATTACACAATTCTTGCTACCATTATAAACAGCCATCATTGTATTAAAACTGTTGTTACATTTTATTTCCATACTTATCATGCAATCTTTGCTTCATGGGGTGGGCTTCCTTCCAAGCAAGATTTGAATTTATGTTTGCATTTGTGTAAACTTATATTTTAAGTAGTTCATTCTTGAATTTGTGAGTTAAAGGGGGCAGATATGAAAATTCAAAAGTCAATTCTGTAGTGCTGATTTGCAAATATATATTTCTTATTTAAAAAAAAAAAAAAACTAGTAATGATTTGCAAGTGAAAATACCATCTCCAACATTTTGGTGTGGGTATGATGAAGTTGTAGCTTGTAGGCTGTGGCCAAAGTTCTAAATTGTTATTATCATTCCCTCCATAGAAATAAGGGATATCTTCACTTGTTTTCTACTTATGATAGAAAGTTCTAACTTTACTTCTCTACTTGCTTATATGGTGGCTTCTTATCTGTAGTCTCCACAAATAAGATCTTGAAAGTAATGAAGTTCTTTAAAGAACTTGTATGAAAATTGGCCTGTTACTTGTTTTTCTTTGATAGTTCTAATGCATATATATTAAAACAGATACTATACTATTAAATTACAAGAGATCAGAAAGAGGTGAATAAGGTTGTTATTGTGATATTTAGGTGGGTACCAATATCAAAGGACTTTTGGAGGGATTTTTTGATACTAATGCTGGCATTTTGCAGTTATGCCTATCGATACTTTTTCCTTTGCCATATTTTGTGGCTGCAGTCTCCCATTGAAAAGTAGATATTCTGTTTTTGTTGCGGAAATTGAAACCTCGTTTGATTAGTAACAATTATTATCTAATATCTATTCTTGGACAGACATCATATCATGCTATAATATATAGGTTTAATTTTCTCATGAGTGGAGGGCCTTTGAAAGTGGCTTGTCTCACAATTATCAATAAACAGGATACAATAAATTTGATATGGTTAAAAAGATGTGAACATATCTCTTTATCCCAAAACAATAAAAAAATATTCCTATTTGTTTCTATAATGCTTGTTCTATCTCAATATATTTTTTTTCTGCATTTTAGGATACAACAAAAAGACCTCGGCTCCTGTGAAACCTGAAGTGCAAAAGACAGCACCGCCCATTGAAGTGCCTACAATGTCTTTGGATGAACTGAAAGAAATGACTGACAATTTTGGATCAAAGGCATTGATTGGTGAGGGATCGTATGGAAGAGTGTATTATGCAAACTTAGATAGTGGAAAAGCTGTAGCTGTAAAAAAGCTTGATGTTGCAGCTGAGCCCGAGTCAAATGTTGAGTTTTTGAATCAGGTATGTCTGCAACTTAACAGAAGCATATATGTTTTCAAATTACTTTGTTGTTATCGACAACTTAATTTACCTTTTGAATGCATTATTTTTTTGTCCAACTATTTTTTCAGGTTTCCATGGTTTCAAGATTGAAGCATGAAAATCTTGTCGAGTTGCTCGGTTACTGTGTTGAAGGAAATCTCCGTGTGCTTGCATATGAGTTTGCAACAATGGGATCTCTTCATGACATATTGCATGGTATATCAAGCACGTTGCCAACCTTAATTTACATTGTTAATTCACTAGCCAAAATTGGCTGTTCGGGAAATAGGATCCACTGATTTGAATTATGCAATTACAGGAAGAAAGGGAGTTCAGGGAGCACAGCCAGGTCCAGTGCTTGACTGGATGACACGAGTTAAAATTGCAGTTGATGCTGCAAGGGGTTTGGATTACTTGCATGAGAAGGTTCAACCTTCTATAATACACAGAGATATCAGATCTAGCAATGTGCTTCTCTTTGAAGATTTCAAAGCCAAGATTGCAGATTTTAACCTTTCAAATCAGGCCCCTGACATGGCTGCTCGCCTTCATTCTACTCGAGTTTTGGGAACCTTTGGCTATCATGCTCCAGAGTAATGCTCTTGAATATCTTTTTATCTACCCCCTTTTCTTTTTCCCCACCTTGTGATGTTGATTCATTATTTACTTTGATCCATTGTTTTGTTCTGTGTTACAACTGTCAAAGAAAGTGCTATTGCCACTGACGAGATTCCACGTGACATTGACCTTAAGTGATTCTAAACTCTTGCTTTTGACTTTTTAACATTAAGTGAAATGAAAAACAGAAAATTTTAGGAATGGGTAATTTCTTTTATTGTGAAAAGGGTCAAGCATAGGGACCTTAGAAAGAGCTAAAATCATATTGATGTATGGTTAAAAAACTGGAGAATGCTTCTGAAGGTTGAAATTTAAGGGGCTTTGCTTTGCTGTTTTCTTTTGACCTCTGCCTTTACTTTAGGTGTTCCCATTTTCTTATTTTTATTTATTTGCTGAGGATAGAAATAGCAAAATGAGAATGAGGTTAAGTTAGACAATTGACTATGGAACAGAATTGTTTGGATCGTTTTATTCAAGATTATTGAAAATGACCTTCTTTAGAGGTTCCATTGATGGCTTCTTATGGTTATTACCATTATTTTAATTTTTGTTTTTCTTGAGATAAATTTGGTTGGGCTTCTAGAGCCTAATGATTTTGAGATTTTATGAGGTTGACTCAAGTTGATATTAGAATGCATATTTGAACCAGTTTCATAACGTGCGGTTTTAACAGAGTAATGCTTTTTTTTTTTCCTTGTGTCAGAGTAATTACCTTAGGCTGGCAGCTCTGGACAATTTTTTTCCTTCCCTCTTTAAAATTTTTCACATAGAAATTTTGAATGGTGATGCCTATGCATGCTTTCACCATACGTGTTTCAAAGTTGTTATCAATAATGTTGTTTTGGTCTAGAAAAACATTTGTTGATGATTATAACTAATTTGTGGCTTGCTGAACTGATTTGCAGATATGCAATGACTGGACAGTTGACCCAGAAAAGTGATGTGTACAGTTTTGGCGTAGTCCTTCTAGAGCTTCTTACTGGGAGGAAACCTGTTGATCACACCATGCCCCGTGGACAACAGAGTCTTGTTACCTGGGTCAGTTCATCTGTCTACTTTTTTGCATCATTATTAAATTTTCCTGTCAGTTGTCTTTAATTTCCCAGTTCTCTTTATAAGTGATTTAGGCTGACAAAGTTAACTTTTATAGGCTACTCCAAGATTGAGTGAAGATAAAGTTAAGCAATGTGTAGATCCAAAGCTAAAGGGTGCATATCCTCCAAAAGGAGTTGCTAAGGTATCTTATCGTGTTTGCATTCTTTATCATTCAAATTCCTTCTGGTGATGCTAGCACTAACAACATCATGTTGTTCTTTTTCTGTGATGCAGCTGGCAGCTGTAGCAGCATTATGTGTGCAGTATGAAGCTGAATTCCGGCCAAATATGAGCATTGTTGTCAAGGCTCTTCAACCACTTCTGAAGCCTCTGGCCCCAGCTCCAGCTCCAGAGGCTTAATAGCAAATTACTTGAAGTTTCTCTGCTTGCTCAAAGTTCTGCAGCCTGTTTTCAGAAGCCTCCATATTTGTTCAGATCGCTTTATATATATAATTTTTTTAATTTTTCATACATGATGTTCGATTTCATTTAAAGAGAGCAGATTTAGAATTGAATTGTACCGTCAGTGTTACTGATGCTTTTTTGTCCGTCTGCTACTGGTACGAGACCATGGTACTACTGTCATGGAGGTTTTAAAGTTGTTGCCAACTGGATTGGTTGTGTGGTGGATATATTTCTTACTGAGATTATCTATTTGGTTTCTTTTCCCTCTTTTATCTAATAATTAACTAAAATGTGATTGAATTTCAAGGGAGACTTGACTCGTGGATGTTTGCTTTCATTTTTTTGGAGAAATAGTAGCAATATGCGTGGCATTATGAATGGTTTAACAAGACATTGGCTGAGAATACCTCGTGTATTGTTGTTAACTTATAAAGTAAAATATTGTCCTTGATTCTCTGCTTCATTGTTGTTTGAACGAATAAAATTATAATAAGAGTTCGGATTAGAGGTTTTCTGACCCACAAATTCACGTTTAAGAAGGATGTACTCCAATTTTATCATGTTTTGAGAACTTATTGTATAATATTCAATAATTCTTGCTCTCGCAATTTACTCACATCATTGCAGCTTGAGTATGACATTTAATAAATGTGTAATGACATTGTTAAGAACTTAGAGCTTATGAGATTGGATATCGAAAATAGGTCCGATTGGCAAGAAGAGTTGTTTCGTGCAAAAATGACAATTGTCAAACAACAATTTACTGAGTATCAACAAAATCTATGGAGTGAGATGCTTGGATGGTTTGAGTCATTTGCTGGTAGTACCAAGTGAGTATCGTTATGGGTTGATATATGCTAAACCACATTATCTTTAGGTTTTTTATGTATTTTTTATATGTCATTGTTATAGGACAACATTAATGTTTAAATTGACAACATCAGACTTCTATAGACAAAACCATCGAAGAGATCATTTTGCCTGATGCAGCCCCGAATCTTGTTAAATTGAGTAGGTATGGAAATACCTACAAACGGTCTTGAATTCGAGTGAGCCCATTTATGAATCCTATGCAACTGAAGAAATAGAAAATCAGTGTCATTTCATGCGTTAAGCAGTTATGGGCAAAGTTCTAAAATTGATTAGAAGATAAGATGCTCAGTTCATCTAGCTGCACATGCTTCAGCTTATTTGGACCTTTTAGAATGAAGTATTAGGCAGCAATATTGTTGTTCATAGTGGTATTAGGTGGCGATACGGGCATATGGCCAGAGGATAATGTGAATATATATTAAATTTGGACCTTTTGGAATGAGAATTAAATTGTGCCACTGAGTATTAAATTTACTAGTGTCATACTATACAACATATAAGTACTTTTTTAGATTTGATTTGGAAGACTAAATGAAGAACATGTTGATCATGTATCGTGGTGGTGGACAGTTGCTGACACATTTTTTTTTTTTTTTGGTAAGTATATGTCCAATTCTAATTGCGTGTGCCTGAGGTCCTGAATTTATTGAACTTGTGGAATTTCTTGAACTTTTGGGTTATAAAAGGTTGTTGTAATTAAGGATACGTGTTTGGAATTGTATAGGAAATTTTATATGTAGGTGTAAGAATTGGAAAATATCTATGTTGTATGGAAACTCTGTCGAAATTTTTCTACGACCTTAAAATTATTTTTAAATAACAATACTGTGAGCCTTCACAGTACTCTTGATATTTACAAATTTCAAACAGAAGTGGTAGCAGATAAAAGATAATAAACTGCAAATTTAGAATGTCAGTTGGCTGAGAGCATCGGTAAATATGTTATTGGGGAAAAGACACCAGATGGGGACATTATGGAAGGTCCTCAAATGTAGACCAAAGTCGAGATTGTTTTTGTGCCTGTTAATGTCAATAAACAACATTTAATTTTAGCTAGAGTTGATTTGGTTGTGCGCAGGATGAAGTTATATGATTCATTATTTTCTTTTACCTAAAATAACTTAATGACAGATTAGTAAGGATGTGTCTGCTTCTCCTATCTTTGTTAAGATAGACTATATACTATAACGTCAAAATAGATGTAGGTCAGCTTTTGAGACAACCTATTTGCACGAGGGTGTGACTCAAGAAGATAATAATAGAAGGGATTGTAGAATTTTTGTTGTAAAATTCGTAGAGTACTTAATATTTAGACACTCATTTGATGTTAGTCCAAGTGACGGTATATTATTGAGGAAGAGGATGATACTTAATTTGTAACATTAATAGTTATATTATTATTATTATTATTATTATATCATTATTTTGGTTAGTGGTAAACATTGAAGTTAGAATTGTTAGTGAATGACATTAAAAATTGAAATAGGACAAGTGTTTGTTGCATGAAAAATGTGGCATGAAATTGGACATAGTGGGGATTAGGTATTGCAATATTGTAGCAGTAGGAATGCATGAAGAATGAGAAAATGACACATGGCTGGTAGCAAAATTCATTTCTTTTTATCTTTAAATTTGAATGCAAAACAAAACAAAAGAAAGAAAGAAAAGCAACCACTGTCTATTTTATTTCTTGTCAACGTGAGGAGTCCAACAAAGAAGATTTTACTCCAATTGTCAGTAAAGACAATTTTTTCGTAAGTTTGTTTTACTTAAATTTTCTTATATATATATATATATATATATATATACACACACAATTATAGTTACAAGTTAATAATGTTATAAACAATATATAAAAGTGTTTTCCTTTTGTTTTAATTTTCTTCTAATTTCCATTTGTAATTGTATTTTTAAAAAAATATTGATAAAATTTTTATTTTGTGATAAATTATTCACTATAAATTTTAAATATATCATTTAATTGAAATTTTTATGTACTATATACATTAAAGTATTCATATCGTGTGTGTATATAAGTTTATACCTGTGAAAAATCTGTAATTAATTAGGGTTTATTTGCTATCTTTGGTTAGAAATAGGTTAGAATAATTATTTAGAATTATATTTGGCCATATTTTGAATTTAATAAAAATGAGGGCCATTATGTAAATCAAGAATATAGTATTGTGGTCTTACTGATATTATCAATTCGTGAAAAGTACATATATAATTTTGTTTTAGTTTTTGCTCTTATATTAGTTTATAATAATATTACTAAATATAAGGTCAAATTTATTGATTAATAATTTTTGGAGAATATATTTTATTATCTTTAGGGTTATGCCTTATTTTTTTTATAAAATTATAGGTTGTGAAATTGTTGTAAGTGGAGGGCTTAATTGTTATCATTTGAGTTAGTAAATGTTACTGTTAATTTATTTAAGAGGCGATTTTAAAGAGAAATATAAATCAAGATGGAATAGAGTGGTCGATTATTTGAATTTCTAGGTAGGTAGTTCTATGTAATTGGAACAATTTTAGTTTTAAAAACTAAAAAGCAGAGCTTTAATTTTATTTAAAATTCAAACACATACGTATGAAAATTTTGAATATATGTACGTGTTGATTCAATTAATTATTTATATGAATTCAATGCAACTATTCGGAAAGAATGAAATTAATTTTCTATAATTTTATTAGAAAATTTAAAATGTTATTATTTTTATTATTTGAGCAATATATTGAATTTGAAATTGTATGGTCGTGTTTGTTTAAGCACCAATGACTTTGGACATAATTTTTGTCTCGCTGTGAAAGTCTGTAAATAAAAAATCAGGTGGGGTGACGGTCCTTGAGAATAATAGTCTAAAAGTATGCATGATATTAATTAAATTGTTTATGATAAAATAATAATTATTTTGTTTATCCTGTTTAAAAGTTAAAATTTGAAATTTCAAATCCAATATATTGCTCAAATAATAAAAATAATAACATTTTAAATTTTCTAATAAAATAATAGAAAATTAATTTCAGTCGTCTCGAATAGTTACATTGAATTCATTCAAATAATTAATTAAGTCAACACGTATATATTCAAAAATTTCATACGTATGTGCTTGAATTTTAAATAAAATTAAAACCCTACTTTTTTATTATTTGTTTATGATAAAATGACAATTATTTTGCTTATCCTATTTGAAAGTCAAATTTTGAAATTTCTTATATGTTTATTATTGAAGTGTAAGTAGAATTTAAAATTTTATCATATTTATTCATTTGAAAAACGTCCATCGCATATAAATATCTATTGGGCATTAACTCACCCCTATTTTTTAAGTTCTGGGTAAGGCTAGAAAAGATTAATTGAAATGGACTGGAGGTTTTTTAGCTAGAGGACTTTTTGCTGTATTTTGTATGTGTAATTGTGAGAATACAACTTGTATAGTTTTAAGTTAATTGATAAATGCTTAAGCATTAAATGTTGATTATATTTTGACGTTGAAAGAAAGTTGTTGAATTTGGACATATTTTTGGAAGTGTCTAAATTTTTTTTTTATAGGTTTTAATTATTGGAGAATGTTCATTTTATAAGGGAAATTTTTAGTGAATTTCAAAGTTACAAGCTTGCTTTAACTTGGTATCAGAGCAAAGGTTGTAGATTCTGTAGATATTCTTGCTATGGTTAGAAAGTATTAGGTCAGCTAGGGTCCTCAATTGTGAATTCTTTTTATTATTGTATGATCTTATGATGATACTTTTTGTTGATCTTGTAGTATTGCTAACACTAAGTACGATCGATGGACGTGTGTTAATCGAAGTGAATAAGGTGTGTTGGGTAAGATTTTTGTAAAGGATCTAAGAAAGTTACATGCAGATAGGAGGAGAGTAATGTTGGCAGCAACCATTGTCCATTATACTGACATTGATCCGGGTCCGGGGGCAACTGAAGAGGTAGTATAAGAGGCATTAATAGGTTTACGAGTCTATGAAAAAGAGTTAATTAGAATAATCTGGTAATGCGACATTTATTTTTTACTAGAAGATTTTGTAACCCCTATTGGACTAGAAGAAGTTGGTTAAGAAAATTAATGCAAGGCTCAATAGGTGAGATGAGTTAAGCAGGTGAGACTAGCAATGAGAGATCAGTGATGCTAGATCTCTTTCCTGCTATGATGAAAGAACATTTTGAATTAGTTATTATTGAGAAGAATTATGTGAAGTGGTGAAGAGTTGAGTTATGAAGGGTGACGCTATTATCTGTAACTTTTATGTGTGTTTTTAGATTAATCGGTTTTGTATATATGTAACTCTAACTACTTAAGCTAGTTGTTTTTCTTGAGTGTTTATTTTGTTAAAGATTAAAATTTCTTACGGTTAATGTAGGGATGACCTTGTAGTGACCTGTATTGTTATAAATATAATGTTGTGTATATTATGTCATTGTGTTTTAACTATTTTTACCTAAATTTGGGATTTCAATATGTCTGACAATAAAGAAACAGAGCCGTCTTCATCTTAAGGAGGAGATGGGTTTAACAAATTTCGTCAGACAATTACATAATTTGTTAATGGACTCCGTGGTTTCACAAGTAATGAGCCATACTGCCACATAAGTAGTGAAGAAAGTAGAAATATGTTGGCTTTGGGGGAATTTAAGAAACTCAATCCCCCAATGTTTAACGGATAAGTTGACCCATTAGTTGCTGAGGAATGGGTCGAACATATTAAGCGGATTTTAGATGTTATGTAAGTACCTAAAGAAATTTGGGTGAACCTTGCAACATTTTAGTTGATCAAAAATGATAATTATTAATGAAACACCATCAAGATTACGAAGGAAGATGAAGAATGGACATGAGAGGCTTTCAAGGAAGTTTTTTTGGGAAAATACTTCCCTGAAGTATTTTGTGATGCTATGTTAGATGAATTTATTCATCTAAGTCAAGACAATTTGTCAGTATCTCAATACAAAGCAAAGTGTGAGGCATTAAGTCGATTTGCCACCTTTATGGTATCTAAGGAGAATGATAAGATTAAACAATTTGTAAAGGGACTGAAACTGACACTCTTGTATAAAATTGTAATGTTGAATCTTCAAAAATACTCTAAAGTGGCGGAACGAGGTTTGATGATAGAACTAGATAGAGATGAGATTAGATAGAAAATGGAGTCCAAGAAAGAGAGTTCAAATCAAAAACTTTCGAAATGAAGAGAAAAAAAGATAGATGAGAGGTAAGTTTCCTGTTTGGGATACTCGAAGTTCCCAAAATACATCTAGTGTTTGTTATTAATGCGGACAACCTGGCCATCACTGAAATACGTGTCTGCATTTAAAGCGAATATAGAAAGAAGTATATGGCTCTAATTAGGGAAGCCTCGAGATAGTTAGAATTTTCGAGTGCCTTTAATATTTTGTTATGAGTGTGGAGAAAAAAGGTCATTATTGAAACATGTTCCCATGTTTAGGGCGGGCACAAAGTCAAGTGGCAAGTTTTGATAAGAGAAGTAGTCAAGAAGTACCGCAACAGACTCAACAGAGTAAACAGCCAGAACAAGGGCAAAATGAGCAATTCTTTAAGAGATCTCAATTATCACATAAGCGTGATAGACCTAAGACTCAAGGAAGAACCTATGTAATTACTCAGAATGCAAATGAGCTTGATTATACCATGGTAGAAGATATATTTCTTTTATTCAGTATTCTGGTTAGAGTATTAGTTGATTCTAGTGCTATGCATTCTTTTATTTCTTTGAAACTTGTATCTTCCTTGGGTTTAGAAACTAAACCCTTAGAACTTATATTTATTTGTGTATTTGAGTCAAACCCTATCTACTATAGGTATACAGCGGAAGCGATACCGATACCAATACACATGCAATAATTTATTTTATAATTACTATATAGTTTGAAAGTAAAAATAATAAAACATATTTATTGTAAAGTTAAATATAATTTCAAGTATATATGCAAATATACATCAGATAGGTTTTTAGGAAAGACTGGTAAGGTAACAATAGTCTTACTTAAAAACTAGACTTCTTAGACATTATAGCCTTGGTGATAAAACTTTTTTTTACATGCACATAACTACACAAGTACACTACTTTCCAGTACAGATTAAGATAACAACTATCAAAGTCAAAAATTAAATCAACAATAAATCATACCTTACTGTTTACCGAGATTAGATTCAAGCAAAAATTGCTTATTTTAACAGAACCTCCATTAGAGGATGTTCTCTAGCTTTTCCATTAGGACCTCTATAATAGAGAGAATCTGAATTCTCAAAAGTAGTAGAGAGATTTTAAAAGCAATAACATTTTAAAACCAATTTTTAAAAAAATTTAAAAGCAAAACTCAATTAAGTTTATATAGTGTTCAAGACCAAATGATTTTCTTACACTTATCAGTATACATGTAAAAAAACTTTACACTAATCAAAATATTGCAAAGCTTTGTCATCACATTCATTTACACATTATGCTTAATGTTTACACATTATGTTTAACATTTACACATCATGCTTAATGTTTATACATCACGCTTTAATATTTACACATCACGTTTAATGCTTACATATTATGCTTAATATTTACACATTTGCCATTTTAATGAACTATTATAATCATATCATATTTAGTTTATCAATTATTTTTACTAACTCTTGATAAATGTTAATCAAGCCTCCAGTGTTCACACTCTAAGTCGTGTGACTCACTAGGTTCATGTATGTTTGTCATATATAACTTTTTTATAAATTCATGAGTGACGTCCACCTATATATCATGACAATTCTAAATGACATGAATTCTTAAGAGCCGTACAAATTGAGTTACCGCATACGTATAGTCATTCAACCATCTAATATCCTAGTTGAGTACATAGACGTAGATTATACAGTCAAATCTATATTGTACTCAACTTTAATTTAGTTTTAGATTTACACTACATAGATAATATTTAGAAACTCTTTTCTAATTTTATCTTAAACATTAAAAACTCATTTCCAATGACTACTCTGATAAGAGATCGAATGTACTATGATTCTAAAGATCATTGGATATTCACCCCAATCACATGGAGTAACATATCCTTTATTGAATACACACCAACCTCTATACGTGCTAGTGTATTTTCAACAACCAATTGGAGATAAGACCATGAAAGGTTTATGACATGTATGACATCTAAGAATAGAGAATCACACATAAAATGACCGTAACATCTCAAGTCAAAAGACCACACATGTCTACTCAACTCAAAAAAAGTTTCTATTGCCGATTTTTGTGGAATGTCTATCAGGAGTTTTTGGTGAGTCAATTCAGTGAACCAATTCTCCAATGAGCACTCACTCACATATATATACAACCTTTCCTAAACTTATGGTTTATTGAAATCATCTGAATCTATCAAAATACATCACATATGTTAGTCTATTAAGTTTATTAAATAACCCATGTTAGTAAACTTATGACTAATAATTTTTTTTGCAAAAATATTATATAGTGAAGTTATCTCAACATAACAACTCTTTTTTACCATGTTCACTGCAATAAATATTTTTGAGTCTATATCAATTACATTCATCAATTTGAACAAATTCAAATTACCAATAAGTAAGGTAAAAGACAAACCTAAATACCATATAAGTATAAAAGATTAATCTAAAAAATATATAAACTTATATAAATAATCAATAATTCATACAAAAGAAATTGGTACTAGAGCTCAAACTCTAACAATATTGTTTGTTGAAATACCTATCGAATGTGGTATAAATCTTGATAGGATATGTAAAAATTGTGAGAATGATGTGGGTGGTCATAAAATATCATTTGGGTTAGTTGTGATGCAAATGCTGAATTATGATATAATATCTAGAATGTATTGGCTATCACGTTTTTAATGCTATTATAGATTGTCAAAGAAAGAGAGTAACTATTAACTTTCCAAATGGTGAAAGATTCTATATTTTTGGAAGAAGAGGGGATAATCATTACTGTTCTTATGCTGGCTATAAAGATCATAAATAATACTTGGGATGGATGGCTAGTATAGTGAGTCATGACCTTAGTAATTTAAAATCCCAACCCACTCCAGTAATTGATGAGTTTCTAGATGTGTTTCCTAAGGATTTACTTGGGTTACCATCTAGAAGAGATGTAGATTTTTCAATTGAGAAGTATCCAGATACTGCACCTATCTCTATGATTCCACATAGAATGGCTCTAGGATAAAGGGGTTTATTTGACCTAATGCTTCCCCTTGGGGTATATCTGTTTTATTTGCCAACAAGAAGAATGGTAGTTTGAGATTATATGTGGATTACAGATAGCTGAATCGAGTGACTGAGAAAAATAAATTAGTTACCTAGAATATATGATTTATTTGAGTAGTTGCATGGCTCTAGATACTTCTCAAAGATTGATCTTTGATCTTGTTACCATCAGTTAAGAGTTAGAGATGAAGATATTCTGAAAATTGTGTTTCTTACTAGATATGAACATTTTGAGTTTGTAGTGATGCCATTTGGATTAACAAATGCTCTTGCGGTATTTATGGATTTGATGCATATAATTTTCATCCTTGTCTTGATCTTTTTGCAGTGATATTTGTGGATGATATTTTAATTAACTCTAAGTCAAAGGAGGAGTATGAGCAACATTTACAAATTGCCTTGAAGGTATTGAGGGAGCCTCAGTTATATGCAAAAAGAAGTAAGTGTGAGTTTTAAAAGATTGAAATCAAATTCTTTGGGCATGTGGTGTCTCAAAAAGGAATTTCGGTTGATCCAGCTAAAGTTAAAGTTGAGGCAGTGTTAAATTAGAGTATGAAATTTTTGAATATATGTATGCGTTGACACAATTAATTATTTGCACGAATTCAACGTAACTATTCGATAAGAATGAAATTAATTTTCCATGATTTTATTGAAAAATTTAAAATGTTATTCTTTTTATTATTTGAGCAATATATGAAATTTGAAATTGTATGGTCTTGTTTAGTTAAGCATCTATGACTTTAAACATGATATCGATCTTGCGATGAAAGTCCGTAAATAAGAAATTAGGTGGGGTGACGATCCTTGGCCATTAGGGTAAGATCTCTGGGAATAATGCCTCAGAAGTACACATGATATTAATTATAAATCATGTCTTTCAAAGATAAGAGTAAAATAGTCAATTTATGACATTCATGTTTGTACATGTATAATTGATGGTTAATTGACACATTATCAAGATTTAGGTGAATTTAAATTAAGTTTAATGATATAAATATAATGAATTTGATGTTATAATTTATAATTTAGCATAAGTATGATTTTAGAATATTGCCTTAAGCTGAGTGTGGCCAAGGGTCAATGCCAGCAGGGCAGAGCCCCCATGAATTTTTTTTACTTAATTAATAGAATTTAATCTAAGAATTTAATAGGAAAAGTAAAAGAATTCGTCGGATTTGAGAAAATGTGAAATTGTATAAGAAGTATAGCTATTGAGAAGGGAAGAGGTCGACACTTTCATCAAAAGTATTGGCACTTTAAGGAGAACAAGTTGATACCTGTTAAAGAGGTGAAAGTGTCGACCCTTTTAAAGCAGTAGGTCGGTATTGGGTGAAGAGGTCGACACTTTCATAGAAAAGTGTCAACACTTTGAAGAGGCCGATACTTGAGGGGTAACAGTCGACACTCGGGCTTAGAAATTTTCAGAATGTGATTTGTATGAAAGTATTGACACATGTGTTAAAAGTATCAATATTTTCATTAAAAGTGTCAATACTTAAGTAGGAAATATTGACACTTTTTTCAAAAATAATTTCGAACATACTGTCTTTAAAAGTATCGACCTTTCTATGAAAGTGTCGACACTATTAAAGAAATTGTTGACACTTTAGCTAAACTATCGACACTTTGGGTTCACAGAAGGTAAATTTGGGCAAAATTTTGAAGGACAATTTTGAAAATTTTAAAGATTTGCTACGGCAATTCAATCCTTTTGCTTATTTACATAAATACCCATGAGAGGGTTTAATTTTTAATCAAATTTCATTTCTTTATTCACTTTTTCTCACTCAAAAACTAATTTCTCTCCCTATCTCACTGCAATCCTTAGATTTTGGCTAATCTTTCAACTTTTTCTTCCAAATATCGTGACCAAATAATTACTCAGCATCTCCTTTACAATTTGGTATCAAATTTAGGCTAGAAACTGCAAGATTCAACAAGGAAGAAATTAAGGTTTCAAGGAGAAATTGAGGATTTTCTATTTAAACGACGATCTAAAGTTTCTAATGATTACTACGGGTTCTAGGTAGGTTTATTAAACCTATATAAGCTTCATTTTAAGATTTTGAACAAATTAAAAATATTATAGTTACTGTTCATTCGAGACTTATTTTGATTACACATAAGGAATCAAGATTTGTGTGATTATTTGGGGGTGATTGGAAGTATATGATGATTTTATATTTGTTGGATAATTTTTGGAATGTGTACATTTCGTTATAGACAAAATATGGGTTAAGAATACTTACGGCCATGGGATTTCGTTGTTGGAAATAGAATAAATGGTCTTAGTTAATTGAGCCTTGAGAAATGTGTCAAGTGTCAACTAAATAAATTTATCTACGTTTCTCACCAGTAATTGCATTAAATGTATTTAAGTTTAATTATTTAAATTTGAGAATTTATAAATATTATGCATATATGATAATAGGTTCTGAAAACTTGAGTGAAGTACCGTGTAGCCGCGAGGACACGTAGTTGGACTGATTACCCTCCATTTATTGTGAGTAGATTTATACATACATAAATAGTAAATATATGCGTGTAATAATTATATGTATGCTTATGCACTAAAAAAAAGCTGTTATCTGATTAAAGTAACTGTTGAAATGAAAGTGTTTATTGTTGTTTTACATGATATTATAATGGTTTATATATTGTGGTCTGCTGTTAAAATTTTATTTAATATACATGCTTGAAATGGCCAAGGAGGCCGAATTTGGATTACATGTTTTATGAACATTGTTTAAAAATGTTATGGCCGGGGAGGCTAGGTTTGATTTACATGATTATACCACTGCTTTGAAAATGAATTGTTTTGATACATATATATTGGTGATGTGGCCGGTAAGGCCGGATATTGTTATATGGTTAGTGGGCTAGTTGTATGGCCTTTGGACCTGTTCATTTACTGTATATACATAGAGGTAACCTATGGACGAACCTATTAAGAGGGCGCATAGGTGAGTGGAGCCGCAGTGGGGCTGGTATAAGGTGGAGAGGCCATGGCAAGCCCACTATGTGCCATTGCATGTATGTGCTGTTATAGAGACCCTATGGAAAGTCCTGGTGGCTTGATAGAAACCTCATATATTTGACAGATTACGAGAACAGTCACTCGTATCACAAAGTGACTGCTCGAGGCCAATATCAATGAGATGGATAATTAATTTTATAAAGGCGTGTTTTGTATTAAATAAATAATTTTACAATGCATAAGAAATAGTTTTCTACTTTATAAGAACTCATTGCATATGGTTTTCTGCAAGAAAAGCCTCATTGATGGTTTTAATGTTACCTCGGTCAAGGTAGCAATCGAGAATGTATGGTCAGCTCGGTTTATTGTTTTAAACTGTATGCAGACCATCTTTCATGTGTTTTATGATTAATTGATTGAATGAACATGTATATATATATATATATTTGAGTATAATTAAGAGAAAAATCTCAATATCATGATTTAGAAATGCGTGTGCATGTATGTATATATGTATGTACTTTATTTACTCACTGAGTATAGTTGTATACTCACTTCTCATAATTACAGTTTTTAGGTTAGGATCGTTAGTTCTCGCCGGACTAGTGGTAGTGGCGAAGAGCTTATGACGCTCAGAATAGGCTTTCTTATTGACTCACATGTGTAGTATGTTCCACTGCATTAATGCATTTGAATTTTGTAAAGTAATTTTAAACTAAATGTTTATGTAATGAATATATTTGTTCAACCTGAATGAAAAATGATTTCCGTAAGTTATTTTATTATTTGATAATTATGTGGATGAATTGATCACGGATATCAATTATTTGATAATGCTCCAATGGATGAGAATTTTGTTTATAAACTGTTTTTAAGTTTTGAGAATTGACAGAAAAGCTTTACAGACTCTTGATTACATTCTGGGTGTATAGAGTGTATCATGAGAGTATGTAGCAATTGTTACGAGTGGATCGCAGGTTCGGGGCGTGACATTAATTAAGTTGTTTATAATAAATAACAATTATTTTGTTTATCCTATTTGAAAGTCAAAATTTGAAATCTCTTATATATTCATTATTAAAATATTAGTGGAATTTGAAAATTTATCATATTTGTTCATTTAATAAACGTCCATTGCATATAAATATCTATTGGGCATTAATTGAAATAGACCGGAGGTTTTTCAGCTAGATAACTTTTTGCTATATTTTGTATGTGTAATTATGGGAATACAACTTATATAATTTAAGTTTGGGCTTGAAAATGGGTTATTTACTCAAAAAAGAAAAAAAAAACATACATCTTCTTCTTCACAATGACATCCTAACTGCCCTTAAATATCTATCTTTTAAATCCCTTATAGACCATCCATTGGTTTCATAAGACAAATAAACACTCTTTTTAGCAAGAATGAGCAACCATTGAATTTTGAAACCAGTCATCTTTCTCTTAATCCATCTTGCTAGCCCTATACTGTGCTAGGTTTCATCAATTATGATAATAAGTTAAACGGTAGGCTACTTTCTTTGCTCACACTTAAGGAAGCCACTAATAGCTCACATAATAAGAAGAGAAACAAAAGAGCAAACAAGCAAGGATTTTGTTGGGTGATAAATAATCTCATAAAGATGCTTTTGTTATTTGGGAAGAGAAGGTACAACTTCAGAAAGCTCTTACCTCACATGATTTTGTTTATAATGATGTTCAAATACTAATTTGAGTTTCCAAGGAAAAATTAAGAAAAAAATAAAAGTAAAAGGAAAAGAAAAATGTTGTTTGTGCACAATCATCATTTAATCAGGGGATATTTTACTATATGTATAGGTTTATATATATGCATACATAAATATACACAGATATTGAAAATATAATTGTATCACTGCATTCAAAATCATCAGTTAAAGTACTGAACTTGATGAACTGATTATTGGTAAATATTTGTTGAATTTTCAAAAAATAAACAAGTGATCATTTTCTCTCAATACATTCAGTTCTTTAACTTGTGAGCCATTAGCCATGAGAATTGTGCTTTCTCTTTTGCCAAATTTTTTATCTGCACCAAATTTGACATTAATTTGTGGTCCCTCTTAACTCATTAAGTATATAGTAATGAACTGCTAGGGGTGCAATATAAGGAAGAAAAAAAGCTTGTTTAGGGGTGCAATATAAGAAAAAAAAGGTCTTCTATATTTTATAACGACTATTGCATTAGTGAATTAAGTCCTAAAAAGTTTCATAAGCTTATTAGTCCAACAAGTTTCATAAGCTTGAGAGAGATTGCAAAGCTTGCATGTACTTTATAAATTTTAATCTATTTTGAACTTTAAGTTTTCTTATGAACTGCATAGTTTTATTTATATTTATATTTATTTTATGTTTGTATGAAATTTTAGCTTGATTCCATACATTGTTTAAATTTGCTTCATGTGTTTGAACTGATTTGTCTGGAATTTAATATAAGTTTTTGGAATTCTAGTTAGTTTTTGTCTTAGAGTGATAATTTGAATTCCAAATTGAAATCATAATGGAGGAAATATCATTCCCTGCTTGGTTATGCTCTAAAGAATAGTGTTTAGAAGAGTATAGTGTGAAACTATATACATGATTTGGATGACTAGAGAGGCAATGCCTTTTTGAAGGCACTATCCCTTGCTCTTGGATGACCAGAAGTTGCAAGATAAGAAAATATGATTTTTGCAAGTACAACACTTAAATTGGTAAGATATAGAACAAATACATGAGAAATTTTTGGAAGAGAGTGACACCCATTTGAAAAAGAAGCTAGAAGAATTAGAATGTAAGATAAGTTACTATTTTTTGCCGGAAACAACGAATAAATAAAAGGCCTAAAATAATCATTTTCTAGTATAATTTTTAAAGCCACCCAACTGTTCGGCCTCCAACGGTATCCAAACAATGCAAAAAATTAAGGAATTTAAATTTCACTAAATCCTAGGTTATGTAGGTATCTTTTATTTAATGTCACCTTAAGAAAAGAGATAAGAATTAGGATTTGGGAATTTAGGCCACATGAAATAAACTTTTCTTTTTAATAAATTAAAAGAAAAACCAAAATTTTATCAAAAACTAAATTGTGAGGTTTAAAAGGGGAAGGTATTTATAGTTTTAATTTAGTTATTAATTCCCAATTACATTATGAATGTTTAGAGAGGGATAGGATTCAATTCTATCTAAATAAGATTCCTAATTTACCTTAAATAAATAACTAATTATTCTTTTAATTAATCAATTTAATTAAATAAATTTTATCGTTTCTATTCAAATTATGATACCATAAATCTGAAAATTTGTCATGATCGCATATTTTTATATAACGATAATACATAAAATACTAGGTTATGTGATTAAAATAATAATAATAATAATGAAAATTCAAAAGTTTGCATTAAAGTGTAATGCAAACTTATTATAAATGGTAAATAATTTAAAATTTAAAAGACTTATGATATATATATATATATATATTTAAATGCATGAGTTATGTTTTAAAGATTGCAAAGTGTAAAGTCAAACAAAACAACACAAAACAAAGCATATGTTTAATTGTTTTCCGTACATGTATATGTATATGAGCATAACCCCTTGGCTTTAAAATTATTTTTTTTCCTTCCTGATTTGTATGCATTCTTCAATTTTAAATTGACTAAACAATAAATGAAAGACAAGTGAGATGGCCTTGTACCGTACATATATATATTTGCTTTAAAACTCCCTTTATTAATGGAAGATATGACTCGGCCAACTACCTATTTATATATATATATATATATATACACACATTACTTGTTTTGCTTCTTTACATATATTCCATTTACATTTCCTATGTTTGACTGGGTAAATAAAAATTAAAGCTGAGAGTGAGCAAGGGTTTCAAGAGAAACCGAGAAGCATGCTTTAATGAGTGATTCAGCCAAATTGAAAACGAATTTGAGAAAGAACAAAAAGGAACCGAGAGCATCCTTGCATGCATGAAGGAAATTAGTTAGTGAAGTAAGATTCTGACCAAGCTAGTTCAAAGTGAAGGAAAAACCGAGAGGAGGCTTGCATGTGTGAACCAAAGTGATTTAAAGTGTGGGTAAAATGATTGACCAAGGCAATTGAAGGAGAAGATGGCTGAAATGATGCTAGAGTAAGATGGAAACTGAGAGAAAGGTGAGTATAATATTAATTTGGTGCTGAAATGGTGATTAAAGCATGTAATTGTTGTGTGTGTGTGTGTGAGTAAATGGTGTTATTGTTGTGAATTTGTGGTGGCCGAGAATTATGCAGGGAGAAGTGAAAATTCGGTTAGGGTTTTGGTGAGTAAAGTAAGGGAAGGCAGAATGTGTTGAGAGGAGTAAGAATGGTGGCTGATTTAAGGTGAGTTGTGAGCAAATTGTTGGTGGGAAAGGCTAAAACTGAGAAAGAGGCAATGTTCATGTTTGAAATTGTGAAAGAGTGGATGATGGCTGATCGAAAATTAAATGAATAAGAGGAAACCAAGTGAACCGATATGAGGAAAGGGAAGAAAAGCCAAAACAGAAAAGGGAGAACCAATTTCAGTAGCTAAGGTAAGAGTTTATGTGTTGAATTGGTAATATTATTGTTAAATATGCTTAATTGATGATTCATGTAAATTGTGTTATCTTAGTAGTCAATTTGTGGTGAATGAATGATGAAACATACATGAATTAGTTTGGGGCAGTATGTGGCTATGTGAAATGGTGATTATATTATGAAAATATGATGTACGAAATATTATCGATAAGCTTGCGAAGAGTTGATGCAAGTCATGTGGTATTGCCGAAAATCGGAAACACAAACTTGCAACGTCGGTAGGTCGCAGTTGTGTGTTTAAGCGAAAGATGATTTGAGTTGATAAAATTGTTATATAGAAGTGCTGTAAGATGTATTTGGGGTAGTGTACATGAATGAAGTGCTGAGCTAGTGGGAGAGCGAGTGAAATGCATGAGTGTCAGATGTAGTAATTTCTGCGCAGGGTTAGGTGAAATGGCTATTCTAGAAGTTCTAGACCTCGGATTTACAAAACATAAAATATTATGGAAACTATACACATAGGGCACGATATAGCTAAAAATCAAGTCAAAATGTTGAGCGAGTCAGTACAGTTTATTATTTAAATCGAATTGTCCTGTCGAAGGTTCATAGTTGACTACACGGAGCAAGGTGGCAAGAAACGGCTATAACTTGGACGTTCGAACTCGAAATGTTAATCCGCAAAAAGTGGTAGAAATTAGACACATAATAGAATGTGTTCTAGGAAGCTTAGAATAGATTATCTTACTGGGTAATGCGCTATGACGTTGGAATTCGTCGAGGTACATAATACATTGTGTGGGTGACCAAAATGGGCAAGTTCAGTTTTAGTCTTGTGAGGGGATGGGCAGGTTTTATGCATAGCATATTTACATATCTATTTAATTATAAAGAATGAATCTAATACAGTAATATATATATATATATGTTGTAAATCGTCAGGCCGATCGTTTGCCGACGTCGCAATAGTGCGAGTACACTGCAGTTACTACGGTGAGTGAGTGCTTATTGTGTATATATGTATGTTTGAACTTGAAATGAGTACTAAAATTGTGTATGATGTACAAACAGTTTAAATTATACTAAGTTGTGTTGAGATGCACCTAAAATGATTATGGTATATGATAACAAATAATAGTGATATGTAATGACTTATATTTATGCATAGAGAATGATGCAAGTATATATAAGAGGATCAATACAGAAGTTATGCTTGAATTTGATTGACACAAGAATGAGGTTATTGTGTGTTTGATAGGATAATGACTACAAGTGATGATTGTTACCCATATGTGTATATATATAAATGTATTACGTAATTATACGAAATGAAAGGTTGAGATGTGGTATCTTGTAATTTGTTTGTGTATGATGATTGTGAAATACTTTTTTGCGTGTATAAATTGTTATATGATAATATATATTTAATGTTAAAGTATGAATGTAAAATTTAAATATGAGACATAATCTAGTGTGTACACTTACTCACTAAGTCAAGTAGGACTCACTCCCCTCCCTTTGTAGTTTTGTAGGATCTGATTGCATGGTGAGTTTATACATAGCGCATTGGAGATACGATGTAGAGGAGAGGTCATCAGTCGCAGTCACCACTATGTCGGGTCCATCTCACATAGAGATCGGCAATTTATTTTGCATTTTGTATGTTATATATTATATGTTACTAAGGTCTAAGATAACATATATATAAATTGACGGATATACAATTAATGTTATTCTGAGATACATTGTATCTTTTGAGATTGTGAATATGTATATATGTTAGCAGTGGCGACATGATGCCATATATATATATATATATACTTGATATGAGTCTGATTGTAATTATCTGTGAACAGGTTGTGTAAGACTTAGGGTGATGGGGTGGACCTGTCACCTGCCGGTAACACTCCGGATTTAGGGATGTTACAAAATTAGAATCGAATACAAATAATTTGTTTAATTATATATCAGCCCCTACACTTTTAAAATTACAAAATAACACTTATACTTTTAGAAAATATGAAACAACCCTACAATCCTTTCATGAAACAGCTACAGACTTCTTAATTCTAGATAAATAAATTTAATTAATTTATCATTAATTAACTCCTTAATTAAGAAATAATTTTCATAGATTAAGAGCGATATCTAACAATGTATTATGACCTCCGATCGAGAAAGAATACTAACTTTAAAGAAACATATTCCATTTATAATTACTTTATGATTCAATCTTTTTACCTTATATATAGCCCACCAAATATTGTAGAGTATGAAAAATATCAACTTTATTAAATTATAGTCATTAAAATTTTTTGACTTAAATTGATAATATAATTTTAAAATCTTTGAAACTCTTTTTAGAACTTGTCATGGCCATAAACTTATAATATCCCTTATGTCAAAATTGTGCTTCTTGGGATATCAACTCTATGTTATCTAGAGAAACGAATCATTTATTAATCTCTCATAACTTTCGTGTGCTTTTTATATTGCCCAATCGTTATCTTATGCGCAATCTCGCTATGGACGATGGAGGTGTAATGTCAAAGTATATATCATCCATATACAAGGTATTGTGAAGACATTAAGTCTAAGGATCGGTCATATTATTGTAACTTAGAGAAATCACATAGACACGTGGATAATACTCCATACGAGTTCTCAATGGGATCAGTGCGATATACTTGTTCTTTAATAAACATTTATACATTAGACTAAGTGAATACTTTCACTAATAGCGTATGAGATCAACTACATTCTTTCTTCAAAGAAGCAGACATAACATGTGGCGATTTAAGCTAGATTCATCAATATCCTCGTATTGATAATCCTACGATCAGAAAAATTTAAAAATGTAGGAATTTCATAAATTAAACTTAAGTTAATTTATCTTATTATCATTTTAAGGACTTTATGTTATAAGTAGTCAATATTTATTATAAACAAAACTTATAAATAAACTATTAATTTTATTAATCAATGCAATTATATACAATTATATATTTGTTCCTATTGAATTTAGGGTATATAACCAACGTATTTATCATATAACACTAGTGCACATTGACTCATAATGAGAATGGGTTGCAACTTAAAGTAAAACTTGATTCCTTAAACATAGAATTAGAATCATATATGGGTGCAAAATAAACAAACCATAAAACTTGAAAATTTTGCATTTTGATTCATCAAAGAATTTTGTCCGTCGTATTTAAGAGTTGGTGTCAATGACATGAGACTTGAAATAGATAATACAATACTTGATACTTTCAATGTAAGATTTGAAACATTTAAATGAACATATATTTTCAAACGACTGCTCAAAATTTGAAACAAAGAGGGAAGTTGGTTTGAAAGATGTACTATAATATTTGATGCAATAAATGTAGGACTTGAACGTGTTAAAAATACACTTGAAACAGTTACATAGATTTTAAAATAATTAAACAAAGTTTGATATCAATAGAAAAACTTGTGAAGATAACGTTGAACTTTAAACACGTAGCGTAAAATTTTAAATATGTTAAAAATGAACTTGAAATACAGCACATAAAACTTAAAACAATAACATAAAATTTGAAATAAACAAAGTGTTGGCATAATTAACATTAAACTTAAAACATTTGACCCAAAACGTGATATATCTAACATATTCAGAAGAGGTACCTATGGAAGAGAATTGCATATGTTTTGTTTCATTTGCAGGGATGCTATTTCTTCACAATAACCTTCATTTACTTAAGATAAATAGCATGGCCATAAAAATTCTAACCTAATGAAATGATGCACAACTGGAAAGATTGTATTGAAGGTTGTGATTCTTTATCATTCTTTGTTAAAGGCAAGCTGCCTTCATCTTTAAAATGGCTTCAGACCACTTTGTGAACACATTTGCTTCACAAAATGTTAGAAATTGCAGCGTCAGGTGAATGATGAATCCTCTTCAGGTTCTTCTTCGTCATCTTCTTCATCTATGACACTCAAACACCTTGTGATTTCGGATTGCTCAGAACTCACCATCTTGTGATCAAGAAGCCACCTACTTGAGGCCCTTGAATACCTCTGCATTTGTAATTGCAAAAAGTTACCGTCAATTGCAGATAACTTGCACAATCTTGTTGCCTTCAGAGAATTAGTATACAGAATTGTCCAAGTCTTATTTCCTTCCCAGAAAGAGGGCTTCCCACCAATCTAATATCGCTTGTGATTGGAGATCTCAAAATTTACAAGGCATTGATCCAGTGGAGATTGCACAGAATTATATCTCTTACACAGCTTTTGATTGATGGTTGTCATGATGCAGAGAGTTTTCCAGACATTGGGACAAGAATGATGTTGCCAACTTCTCTAATTTATTTGGGTATTTTTAGATTTCCGAAATTGGAATACTTATCTTCTTTAAAAGCCTCACCTTTCTTAAATTTTTGGATATCATGGATTGTGCAAAGCTCGAATCCATTCCAAGATTTGGCTTGCCAAATTCACTTCGGGAATTAAACATTTATGATTTTCCTCTGCTAAAAGAACAGTGCAAAAGTGATAAAGGAAAAATAGTGGTCCAAAATAGCTCACATCCCTCATATTTGATCTCCAAATGAAGAATTAGAGAACTGATCTTTCCAGCATTTTCAACTCTTTTAGGTGAAAGGTAATGGAAAGAACTCTGAGTACTTAATTATCTGCAGATTCCGGTATTTCTTGTTTTATACATTCTAGAATTTTTTGTGTTTGTTTTCAGATGATCAACAAATGTTGTTGTAGAATTCGAGTGGCACAAATTTTTACCCAATGTATAAATTAATGAGCTTCTTGCCCTGCTGTAAATTAAAGAGTTTCTGTTAATAATGTTGTAATACAGCTTTGTTGGTGCTTCCTTGGTTTTTCTTGGGAAGCATTTGCTCTTAAATTTGTCTGTGTTTTGTTGGGTATTAATTCCAGGAATGGAGTTATTAAAATCAGTGCTGCCCTTTTAGATGAAACACTTGAAGAAGATGATGTATGTATTGCAGCATCTGTCACCAATTTCGTACAAGCTCTGATGCTGGAAAGTGGAAATGTTATTAATATATGTATAGAGAATATTAATATTTTATATTTAGTAATTTGTGAATTAAAAATTAGGGTTATATCAAAATTTTTGATAAATCTATATATGATATAATTCGAAAATTATTGTTTAAAACGAATAATTTTTACAGATAAATTAATATGGTATTTCTCACACCTTAATAATTTTTATCTTTAAAATAAAAGTGTTTGAAATCAATAAAATAACAATAACTAGTTGTGGTTAATTTATAACAATTTGACATGAAATTCAATATTTGGCCACCAACGTTAAATTATAGTAATAGGTAGTTTAAAAATAGGATAAAAATAGAATGCAAGGATTTTAATCTTTTGCATTGCTTAATATACATTTTTTTTTTCATTTTGAGTAGGCCAGGGCAATGAAATGTGTATGCTATGGGTTGACATAATCTCTACTGATATTTTTGGTTTGGAAAATGAAAAGGAATATGGAAATGAACTAGGAAAAGGAAATGAAAGGAGAATGAAATTAAATGAATTTTGAATTATTTAATTGCAACATGAAATTATTAATGAAAAGGATTCACTATTTTTATTTGAACAAAAATAACTTCTATAAAAATGTAATAATTTATATATTTAATTATTTAAATTAATTTAAATTAACTTATTTTTAAATATAAAAAATATTTTATATTTTATATTTTGAATGCATCTCTTAGTTTATTTAAAATTTAAAAGTTAATCGTATATAAATTTTGGTGTATAAATTGATTTTGAATACAAACTAACCTTGATATTCTCATATCTAAGTGTCTTCAATTTTTAATAGTATTTCTAAAATTTTATAACAACTATCAATAATAATGTTTTTTTGTTTTATTTGGTAGTCACTTTTTCTTTACAAAACTTTTAAAAAATAAAATAAAAATATGATTACGTGAATAATTATTTTTGGTATGATAAAAATTAAAATGATCAAATAAAAATGACTAATTGTATAAATTATAACAAATATAAAAAATAAAATAAAATTTTAAATTGATATAAAGAATGAAACAGATAAAAAAAAAATTACTTTATATATAATAAAAATGATGATAAAAATAATACTAGCATGATGTTGAATTTATAAACAAAAATAAACACTAATAATTATAAATTAATTAGTAAATAAAATTTATAATAAGGTGATGTTGGAATTTATAAACTAAAATTATATTATAATAATATAATTTTGAAGAATTTTCTATTGTAATTTTTAAATAATATTATATAAATAATTTTTATAAGTAATTAAAACTATATAATATTTAATTAAAGAATTATAATAAAATATATATAAAAAAAAGAGTAGAATTGAAAATTTAAATATGTGGAAGGTGGAATCATGATTCCTCGAAGAATGGTGATTCCCACATTTGAAGAAATAAGTATTGCTAATTCTTTTTCTTTACTTTATTTTTTTTATCCAACTAAATAAAAGAATTCTTATTTTTTTTTGTTTTATGATTCCTTTCATTTCCCCCTTAAAACTTCTATCTTACAAGCTTATGAATATTTCATTTCCACGAATATCAATATTTGCATAAACTTACACTGAATTAGAAATGTATGATGATTTAGATTTAGTGTTACAAAAAAAGTTTAGGGTCTAAGGTAGAAAATTGTAGTTTAATGAGCATGTGTTAGACAAGTGATTCCAATTTATTTTGAAATCAAAACTTTTTATTTTTTATTTTTTATTTTTTTTGGTATTATCAACTTTTATCGGGTTTACTAACTTTTTTACTAATATATAGCATCTAGAGTTTCTATCTCACAACGGTAGTCACCTAAAACCTAATACACCTCAATACCAAATAAAGCCTTATATTAGATTAAAATGTCTTTAATAGTAAATTAGATGATAAATATTTTTGCCATTAAATTTTTTAATACAATATGAGTGTTCATAGTATATTTAGTGTTCAAATAAACCCACCCTAATTATTTCATCCTACAAAATTAAAAAAGTTGCATAAAAACTCAAACTCAAGTTTAGGTAATGCTTTTTTTTTTTTTTTTAATATTTGAGATATAAATAAATTTGAGTGTTTAAAAACAATTGATTGAAAATTCTTGAATCACAATAAGTGAAGTTGAGGAGGAGAGAGTTCATCAAATAAATACATGCATCTTTCAAGTTTTTTAAGTAGAAAAAGTGATAAATTTTTAATTAGGTAGGAACAATTTTGAGCATAAGATTTATATAAAGTGTTTTTATATTAAATAAAAAGTTAAGAATAAAATTAACCTTTTGTATTGAAGTTTAAAAATATATATTAAGTTAGAAAAAAAATATCGCATTATATATTCAATTAAAAAATAAATAAAATATGCACGATCTTAGTCATAAAGTTTAAAAATATATTATCTATCAATTAAAGTTAGAATTTTAAGTTAAAAAATATATATTTGTTCTTAATTGTATTCATCGAAAATTATATAAAAAAATATATTATATAAAAAGATATATTTATAGTTTTTTATATTAAGATTTAATTGCATTAAGTAAATGTAATGGGACTCAAAGGCTATTTTTCCTTGAAAACAAAATTAATAACGGCGATATTTTGCACTCTCTTAAATCTCTCCAGCAAGGGATTTGTTCTCTTAGAAAATTCTCAAAATAGCCATATTTTTAAGGCTATTTACATTAATAGTTAAGTTTATTTTTTTTTATCAAGTTAGCCAATATTACAATTTTTGGACAAAATTACCCTCATATGACCACATCTTGTAAATATTTAAGGCACTGTAACTCGAAATTTACACACTTACTAGAAATCACAACAATTCTTAACTCGAAATTACTTTAATCTTGACAAATTTAAGAGGCATTTTTTTTTTTTTGTGAACAAGTATATCTTGTAAATTTTATGAGATATTTGTGTTAATTTCATGATAGTAAAAATTATGAATACAAATTAGAATGCAAAATTTAAATTTTTTAGTAAATATAGTCCCAGATCCGGCTGCCGTAACAACACTACCACAACTGTACTGGGCATGAAATATAGCCTAGTGCTGGGCTCAATTTTGAGCCTGGTCGAACTAGTTCGACTAAATCGATTAGACCAGTTTAGTTAGACTAGTTCGACTGTTTTTTTTTTTATTCTTACGTTTCATATATAATCTTCGTTCTACTATTATTGAGAATTTTTTTTTTTATTAATAACAGGTTTTTTGTTCAATTTTAACAGGAGAAATGAGAAGTCGTTTGTAGTTGAAAATTGGTTCAGATGACCACTTTCACGCTAATTCGACCTAATTATCTCAATTGGCAATGATAAGCTGAATCATATTGAAGTTAACAGCGGTGTAATTCGAGTTATTCACTCATCCATGTTTTGGACATTTTTTAAGCATTTAAGAACTGCATTTTTCAAGCAATCTCGTCCATTATATGCTACTGTAGGAGGTTTATACATATGGCGACAACAATAAAATGACATTTCTTGTTGGCGACAATCTCGTATAAAGTTCAGGTTGATCATTGGTTTGGATTTTGGGCTTTTTTTAGATAAGAATCTTTTTTAGAGTACCCGATTTAGAGACACTTACTTCGACGGTCGAATGATCATTACCCTATACGACATAGATAGGGTGTAAAAGCTTGAAAATTTTAGCATTTCTAATTTGGATGTGGTGTAATTGTCACTCTTCCTTTAATTGAGAAGTTCTTACTAGGTCGAGGTGGCAAGAATAGTGCAGACTGGTGGATTTTAGACATATTAGACGATCTTGATCAGTTTAATCAGAACCCATGGGAAATGTCGTGTGACAGTATATGTTTAAGTATTTGCGAAGTACAATTCCTACACAGTATGCTATATACAGAAGGGACGCATTGCGATTAGAGACTGTTGGTAAGGCATTTAGAGATAAGTATAACATGCTCGGGATGCCAATTGCATTTCAGGTATTTATTAACAAATTAATTATATTTAAGTAACAAGTTTTTATTTATGGTGTACATAACAATATTTTGTGTATATTTTTTTCTAGGATATACGAGATTGTGCTAAGCATGCAGGGTAACCTTGCTTCGAAGGTGAAAATGACATTCCACGGATCATGAGGTGGAAGACAGAGAGGAAATATTTTGATAAAAAGTCATTAATCGTACAACTGTTCTTGAAAAATTCAATAAATTTTTTTATTGTCTAGTAACCTAATTTAATTATTCATGATGTATGTATATTCCCTAAAATTATCTTTCTTTCTTCTATAGCTGCAACTTGTGCTTCCCATTTTAGAGCCAAAGTCTCGAAAAGATTGGCTTATCAGTATGTTTGGCACTTGATGGAGATAACTAAGCCACTAGACAAGTATAGGGATAGCTTATTTGCAGAGTTAGTCGTAGAGACTTTAGTGCACTTCACGTTGAGTCACACGTTGGTCATGCAGATATCGGTGATGCCGATGCATCTGCATTTAACGCGCCAGAGGTAGGTTTTTAATTTCAAGTTTATTATCATGTATAGGTTGTCATAGCTATTGATGTTTGTTAGATGCAATTATTGGCTGTACAGCCCATAAGATACATCCGTACAACCATTCAGTGGTACACTCATACCATCATCGCATGTCTCGCCTCATGATCAGTTTGTATTACATTACAACAAGGACTTGAGGAGGGACATGCTTGCACGATTTGAGGTGGTTACAGGAGATATCCAAAACCTACAACATTATATTTAGGTAATCATAAACAATTTGTATTTGTGCTGCATATATATTCACTAAAATTTGCATTATTTGTGTTGTGAACTGATTATGAAACTTTGTCCGTTTTAATTAAATTTGCATCTTGCTATGTATAGAGGGAAGATTTGTGTGTCGGGTGTTTGTCACACTAGTGGACGTCCCTGTGCTAGTACATCAGGAGAGTCAGTTCGGTCGGGTATATGAAAATGGTCTATACGACATGGGCCTATACACTAATTCGCTGAAGAGACATTGTTCGGTCTTTTCTAGTCAGTCATTACCCCAATATTCAACGGATTTAGTTATCAATCCTTTGGCGCCCTACAATGTCAACTAATGGTTACACCTAATTATGGTTAATTTGGTTTTTTGTTGTATCAACACATCGATGAATATATGTACACGTTTGCCCACAGATATCTATCTTGCCCCATTGTTGTACCACAATGGTGGACCGTTACCTCCGCACACTTATATGTATGTATTGTGTCTCATAAAGCATTGGTATGGCGTTCATTTTATGTACTCTATATTATTTGATAACGATATTTAATATTTTATTGGCTAGGCCAAACTACTTTTCACGTGGTAGGAGACATGCTCTGGGAAACTCGAGTTGGGAACTTTTTTTCCAGTCAAGAGATAGAACAACATGTGAAATGCAACTTTAATGGGGGGCATAGATGGCTTAGAGTGCCGTAGACATTGTTTTCATTGTTGTATTGGTATGCGGTGATCATTGAATTGCATATGTAGTGCACTTTTCTCACTGCTACTTTATAGTTTATGACTCTACGTTGATGGGACACTTCATGGATGTGATGTAGACGTGCTCTAGCCACTGTGCAAGTTGTTGCCATATGTACTTATATAGTGTGGTGTTAATGAAGCAAGGCATGACCTTACTTCTAGTACTCATGAGTTAGGCTAAATCTATTGTACTTATTTGCCTCATCAGACTATGGGCAGTGCGAATTGTGGTGCTTTTACTTGCAAGTATATCGAGTACTTGGGTTTTGGCCGTGATTGGGATTTTACTTCTAACCATAGGGCATTCTTTAGGTTAAAGATGACACTTGATTTGTACAGTGGGATCTTACATTGATGATGTTGTAAAACCCATTTTTAATTATCTACTTAACTTTTAATTAATTCATGTTTAATTTAATTTTATAATCTAAGATCCAACAAATTTTATAATTTTATCTTTTTATTATAAAAATAAAATGATTTTTTTAAACATGTTATATTTTTACCATTTTATTATAATAATGTATGTATTTATTATACAAATTTTACAAATTTACCTTTTTATTGTAAAAATAAAATGATTTTTTAAACATGTTATATTTTTACCATTTTATTATAATAATATATGTATTTATTAAACATAATACAATTTTACCGTTTTAATTTATGTAAATTTTGATAGAGTTTTCCCTTATAAATTGGACTCCTCTGCATAATATAATACCTTTAGTACTTTAAAAATATGATATTTCCAACAACCACGCTTCACAAACAACATAAATATTGATAGAATCCAAGATACTCCACAAGTTGAACAAGTCGTTCAAGATCTGTTGCATATTTCGAATGGGCCTATTACGAGATCATGTGTAAAGAAAATTAAAGAGACAATGAATGAGCTTGTTCAAAAGACCATGACTGAAACCACACATGGACGACAGACAAAGGGCTTTACATCATGGAAGATAGGCTTGCGAGATGATGAACTAGCCTTGGTATATGTTCTACAAGTCATTGAAGCCCAAGTTCAAGAGTGAAAACATGAAGGCATATGTGGCCATATTATATTCTACATGTAGGCTTGATGTAATTTTATTTAATTACTTTAGTCTATATTATTGTTATGTTAATGGGTTTGTACAATAAGTTAAATAGCTCATAGTTATTTTAATTGTTTATTTTAGGGTTTCTTAGTGTTTAAAAGAAACAAAGGCATTATGGTTTCTTAGTGTTTAAAGGAAACAAGGGTTTTATGGTTTCCTAATGTTTCAAGGAAATAATGCTTATTTTTGTGAGCTTGATACAGTAACCGTGGGTATTAGGGTTAGAGTTAGGAATTTTAGTTTAACTAAAATATGCATGCCTATTGGTGTAAGGGGTAGTATTAGGGTTTTAGTATTTAAATAACTTTAGGACGTTATTTTGCAACAACTCTTAAAAAATAAAATTATGAAACTTTATGTGAACTTGTGAGTAATTCTTCTTGAATTCTTGCGTGAACTTAGACTTATCAAAGGCTTAAAATTCCTTTGTGGCGTCATCTCTTTGTAACCTAGGTTCTTGAGACAAGTTCCTCAATGGGTCTAGGGTTTGTAATATGATCATATTGGCTTTCCGAGTTAGGATTCACTTGTTCATGGGTTTTTAGGCTACTTTACCTATAGGCTTACATCAAATATGGTTTAATCGTACATGATTATGTTAAAAAATGACAACAATAATAACATACTTAAAAGTTCAAGATAATGAACAACAATAACATAAGTACATCTTCAACCTAAACACGTAATCTAGTCATGATACATCGAATTCTAACACGACGCACGATTGTGTCCATAGTGCCGACATTGGAAACATCTTCAAATGACCAGCTTCTAGCATGCAAATGGGATGCGTTGCATTCTCGATTGTCCAATTGGTGTCTTCATAGTGATGAACTACACCTTTTGCTGAATAATCCAGAATCTTAGATCTCTAATCGCATAAATCTCTTCTGCATATGCTGTTAGGACTAATTCATTCTTATAATAACTTGAACAAAAATCTCCGTAGTGGCCTCAAACATATCTAATTGCTACAATGGCATATGAACATTATAGTTATTGCAGCTAATACAGCCTACATTGGCACGACTTTATGCTCAGATCAACCATAACAGCATCGTCCCACTTTTAACATTAAACTCAAAACGTGATACAGGATATACTGACAAAATTAGTGAAGATGAATCTTGCGGCATAACTTTAACATGTGCAGTTTTAGCTAAGGAGTCTTATAAACTTCTTCGAATATAGGGTAAAATAGTCATTGTAATGACTATCATTTTCGCACATGCATTATTAATGGTTAATTGACACATTATCGAGGCTTAGGTGAACTTAAGTTAGTTTAATTATATGAGTATATTGAATGTATTAATTAATTTGGATTTAGTATAATTTTTGAAAATTTGAACCAAGTATCAACCTGTTTTTCCTGAGGTATCAATACTTTATCTGAAAGTATAGATCTGAAGTTTCTAACTTAAAGAGCGTCGATACTTTATTTGAAAGTATTAACCCCTTACAAAGTATCGATACTTTATTTGAAAATGTCGATCTGGGCAAGTTCGTAAATAATTTCGAACTCTCTGTTTTAAAAGTATCGACCCCTTTTATGAAAGTGTCGACTTCTTTTATAAAAGTGTCGTTACTTTATCTAAAAGTGTCGATCTGATTAGTCGACATAATGCAAATCTAGACAAAATTTGATAGGTAATTTTGAAATTTCTAAGATTTTTTAAAGGCGTTTTAGTCTTTTAGTCTATTTATATAAATATACACATGAGAGGGATTCATCTCCTCATTGTTCTTTATTTGTTTCACTCTCTCTCTCTCTAAAACACATTTTTTCTCTCTCTGATTACTTTACTGATTTCTTCGAATATTTTTAAGTTTTCTTTCAAATTTCAGTTGCCAAGTGATTACCCATCTTTCCCTCTATAATTTGGCACTATTTTTAGAATAGAAAATGGTAAGAAGGAGCAAGGAACGAATTTGGGTTTAGAAGAGAAATTGAGAGTTTTTTGTTTAAACGTCGATTTAAGGTTTCTAAGGACTTTTACGAGTTACTGGTAAATTTATTAACCCATTAAAAGTTTGGTTTTAAGATTTTAAACATGTTAGAAACTAAGAGTTTACTATTCATATGAGATTTTCATAGATTTTCGTGTAGGAAACATTAGATTGTAATAATTGAGTTTTATTAGGGTATTTTGATTAATATATATATATATATATATATTGGTTATTGGTTAAAATGTGGATTTTAGTATTTGACCAATGTTGGAAATTTGGCTTAGAAATGTGAATTAAATTAATTGGCCGTGAGATTTTATTATTGGAAATCGAATAAATTACTTTAGTTAGTTAAGCATCGTGAAGTGTTAAACTAAGAGATTTTAGCCACGTTTTCCACGAGCATTGCATTTGGTGCATTTAAGTATAATTATTTGGATTATGGAATTCATTATTATATGCATGTGTGGTATTAGGTTTTGAGAATCTGGTAAGACCTAGTAGGCATGAGGATCATTAGTGGGAGTGATTACCCTTATCTTATTGTGAGTAAATTTATTACATACATGAATATGTAAATATGTGTGTGTTATACATATATGTATGCTTGTGTGCTAGACAAGCAATTTTCTTGTTAAAAGGAAATTTGAAATGAAATTGTTTATGTTATTTACTTTGATATTGTGATAAAATATTTATTGGGTCTGATATTAACAATTTTATTGATACACATGCTAAAATGGCCTTAAAGGCATTATTTGATTTACATAATTATATCATTACTTTGAAATTGATTTGAATTATGTATGTATATTAGTGATGAGATTGGTAGGCCAAATATTGATATATAGCCAATGAGTTTGTTTATTTACTGTAGCTATAAGGAGGTAACTTATGGATAAACCTATTGAGAAGCCGCATAGGTGAGTGGAACCGTAGTGGGGTTGGTATAAGGGATAATGTCTATGGTAAGCCCACTGTGTGCCGTACACAAATGTGCGGTTATAGATGCCCTATAAAAAGTCCAGACAGCTTAAAATCCTGTGTTATTCTTAACTTTGAAGTATTATTCTTAACTTATCCATGTGTTTTTCGAACTTGCTATGCACATATGCCTTCGCAGCAATATAAAATCCTATAAGAAATGTGTATTTCTTTCGATTCTTCAGCTTGTATCTCGCTTTCAGGTTACCCTCAATATGATAAGAACAAAAATCGTAGTATGATTCAGGAAATACTATGCTTAACCACTTCAAAATATTGTCATATCGGTCCAATACAAATAGGCCAAGTGTATCCTATAACTTGATCAAGAACCACTACCAAGACGATCATTTTCAGAGTCACCAACTTCGACTGCCATAGGATAAATATGGTCATTTTTATTAAGAGCAACAACCACAAATAGTGTCCCTAGGTATGTTCCTTTTAAGATGGTGCCGTCAATGGCAATCACTGGCTGAATTAAGGAACGAAAATCGCCGATACATGTCCAAGTGCCATGAAAAAGTACAAAAAATTTTCGTCTTCATTTGTTTTCATATGAGTTATTGTGCTCGAATTTTTACCTTTTAAAACATGACAAAAATGTGACAGTAATTGAAAAGACTCAGCTGGATCACCTCACGCCAATCTTTGTGATTCTTCCCTAGCTAGCCACTCTTTACGATAGGACACAAATACTTCAAACTCTCGGTGTATGTCATCTCGATGTTTATCAGGGTGTAAATTTTGCTAGGATCTTGAAACTTTTCCATCACACGTTCACCGATAAATTGACTACTTGCTTGATGGTGCCTTGTTGTAGATGGTCACTCTGATAGCTATGAATTGTGTCAATCTATTTAACACACCAATATTCCCTATTTTTGTCTGTGTTAGTCGCTCGAATTCGCCATTTACATCCGTCAGCTGCACACTTTGCCTTAAAATGGTCTGTTGTGAATCTGGCAACCTTAAATTGAAAATGCTTCTTCAATGCCACTACACCTAATACATCTTGTAAATCTTTTTTAGAACTAAAAATTTAACCAACACAAATGTCAATTGAATCAAAACTAGAGAAATCATCCTGCGACTTATAAAATGTTGGTGGCATTAGCGACCAACAGTGAAGATAATTTAATGGTCTCGGTATGTCATCTTGAAATCTCATCGAACTACTTCTTTGCCTTAGTCGGGCACCCACCAGAGTCGTTACATCGACATCGTCATCATAGTAGTTTTTATCAGGGGTATTCATTGTATTGTCGGGATTGTCATGTATATTGGTGCCTTACTTGCAAAGTTGACTATCACAATAATTATCTGTAGGGTCCTCATTGTATCAATATGGGGAGTATCCTCCATGAATCACGGGATGTGGAGTGACATGCTCTTCAGGAGGATAATGTTGAGCATAACTTATTTGATTTCTCCCTCAAAGAAGAAACAAATGGTTACGTAAGGACCATTGGAATTTCATATTGTAAAGGAGGAGTGCAAGCAATTCTATGGTTTGCAATAACTATGTGCTCTGTGGTGATATAGAACAGACTAAATATTTGAGATTGTGCATTCACCATACTACTTACGAGAGCAAATACGTCAGAGTCATATTTTATAGCCACGTACACAATGGACTCTCAAAGGGTGTGTTTGTAACCCATTTTGATATCAATATTGAATTCTGTCAGATCTATATTAAAACATTATTGTATTAGGCATAATAATTGTTGATAGTTGGTATTTTTTGGTATAGCTAAAAGTCGTACTTCCATACCAATGTATTCCTTGACACGGTTCGAGAATGTCCACTATGATTCTCTATATTCAATAGTTACCATAAAAAATTCATAAGCCATACTTATGAAAGAATAACAAAATGCATATCAAATATCATTATTGAAATTAAATTTACAAAATTTATTTTATTTGCACATTAATAAATGGAGTCAGATTAACATAAATACAAAATTGTATTTTAAAAAATAAGATAAAAATTACTCAAAAAATGTTTTAATTTAACAATTAATATTTTTATTTATTAAACTAAAATTAATAAAATGCAATGGTGAAGGGATTAATAAATTAAATTAAAAATATTAAATATTAAAAAAAATTGTTTTGAATATAACAATTAACATTTTTATTTATTAAATTAAAATTAATAAAATGCAAATGTAGAGAAATTAACAAATTAAATTAAAATATTTAAATATTTAAAAAAAATTAGTTTTCAATTTAACAATTAATATTTTTATTTATTAAATTAAAATTAATAAAATGCAAAGGTGGAGGGATTAATAAATTAAATAAAAAAAGTAAAATATTTGAAAACAAATTTTATAAATTTAATTCAATAAAAAAATTAAAAATTAAAAACCAATGGCGGGTCTCGATTCAAGCCCCACAGTTGGCTCAAAATCAAGCTTAACAAATGCTTAGAAAAGATCTCAAATCTATAGAGTAGCATGCTAGGCCTTATGTTCTTTTTTCACCACCAAATTTTAACAAATTAATTTAATATGTAATCATAAATATTTTAATATCAATGTACAGTTATTGATCCATAAAATTAAACAAAAATAAGAAAAAATATGCACAATATACTAATATTGATTCATAAAATTAAATAAAAATAATAAATATTTAAAATATATGTAATAGTTTTTTTCAATTTATTGAAATATACTCGAGTTTCTAAGAATCAAATAATAATAATAAAATAACTCTAAATACTTGTTCATGTATATATGGTAAAAGTGGCAAACAGGTCGGATTGGACTAACCCAACTAGTGAAATTGAAGCCCATTAGGGCCTGAACCCTTACAGTACGGTTGGGCCTATTTAAAAAATATGTAGGTCGGCACTTTCCATACAGCCCAGCCCATTGATCTGTGCTAGGTCTTGGCCTTGGCCAACCTGCAGGCTAATATTAATTTCAAATATTTATAAATTTTTTCCACAAAAAATATTGATCTTGTCTTCTTAATTTATCGATATAATTAAGCTTATAATTTTTTTTTTAAGTTTTTATTTTCAATATATCGATCTGATTCAAGTTGTAATTTATTTTGAACTCTCTATTTAAAAGTATCAATCTGTTTATTTAAAGATGTCAACCTAATTTAAGTTATAATTTTTTTCAAATTTTCTAATTTAAAAGTATCGATCTATCATATTTTATATATCTATCTCTTCTTTATATGTTGATCCTTCAAGTTTCATGAACTAATTCATTAATAATAAAAATAAATATAATAATATAAATAATAAAAAAATACTAAATTAAATGAATTTATGTATCGCGGGCATAACTTGATGAAATAAAATAAAATAAAATAAATACATTAAAAATATGGCTATTTTAAGAATTTTCCCTTGTTCTCTCTGTGTAGCTTTCATAATTGCTTTATTGTTTTGATTCTCTAGTGAAAATGGCTGATGATGCATGCTCTGGCTTCAAGTTAAAGCGAAGAATCACGGAAATGCAACACAACTCGCACCAAGATGCCCTCACTTTACAACAAGAAGAACAAGAACGCTCCATTCCTATTTTTGCAGTTTCCGCGCAAGATTCGAAAGAATCCTCTGATATTGTTTTCTCAACTACAGAATTGTCGTGTTCTTATGATGAAGATAAATTCAAGATTAATAACAACTTAAGTGAAGGGAAGAAAGAACTGGGTTTTGCTTGTTTTGTCTCTGGTGTTGAAGATAATCAAGAGAAGTTGGATTCCGGGGTGCTTGGATGTGATGGAAACAGTGTGCAAGGGGGAGAAACAGTGAATTATGAGGTGGGCTGTGTTGCTAATGTCGAAGAGAATTTGAATGATGTGGGAAAAGGCTTCCTTTGTAGTTTTATTGACAAAGAAGATAACGATTTGATGAAAGTTTTAATGGGTTCCTCTGGAACTCAAGAATGTGACAAGTTCAAGGAAGATAAAGAATGTGACTGGAAAGAAAGTATGACTACTTCTTCTGTCGATCTGACTAATGGATTTCTGATGGATGAAGAAATGAAATCTGAAACTTTGTTGGAGGCGGAGAAAAAGCGATTATTAGCCGCAGTGGAATTTGGAAAAGTCTTTAAAGACAAAACCCATGTTGAAAAAGTTACTGGCCTTCTGAGCTTTCCTCAGATAGATGAAAAGCTGAGTGATTTGGAAGATGTGCAGAAAATAGTGCAGAATGATGGTGAGACAATTGATGGTATCAAATTAATCTATGGGAGTGTTAGACGTTCTGTAAAGATTGAAGTAATTGATGATACAGCGTTGATTGAATCTGTTCTAGTACCAAAAACTGGAAATGACTGTTTGAAGGACACAACAATGTCGGGTACTGCTAAAATGATGCAGAGGAATCAGAAGGAGGAGAAGAAACAAGAAATGAATGGAAAAAAAGCCAAAAGATCTAGAAGGAAGGTGAAAGACATGAAAATGTTTCCGGAGATGAGTAAAAGTCATAAGAATTTGAAGCACATTGTGGAAGATAAAGATGGTGATCTAAGCAATGGGGAACATGCCAAATACATGTACTCAAGGGAGGAGATGGAGGCCCTGAGGTTTGTTAACGTTGTAGAACAACGAAAATTGTGGAGTGATATATACACTGGACTTGGGCCTGCAGTGGTGAAAGATTACAATAACCTTGCAAGCTCGAAGCATCAGAAGCAGATTCTCATGTATTCTGATCCTCAACTGTGCTTTTCAAGGAAGTCAGAGACTCCTGGGATTATCAGTAAGTACCTTTATATGCCAATTTGTGTTTTCAAATATCTTTGGCTCTACTGGTTATTCATTTGTTGACATGTCAGTTTTCTTTTTTTATAACTTCATATTATTACATGGAAGGATCTTTGACATTATGATATTCATGCTAATAAAATTATGAAATACTTGTAGATTTGAACTGGTCGAATTCTTTTTTGCAAATATTATTAGTTGTGAAATTGATTCCTTGCGGTGGCATTATAACTGTAAGTCAATCTTTTGATTTTTTCCTGTTTATATTTGATTGCATTTTAGTGACATCTGTTAAAATTTGATTCTATTTTGAAAAGCATCTGAATTTTAATCAAACAGGGTCCTATCCTGGAGATGATACGGGTTAATCTTGTTTATACTATAGTTTCTTGTGTGGGAAGCAGTTCAGAGAAAGCACTTAATTAAGAGGATTAGCTTGTAATGAATCTAGTCATGCAACATTGAGGAAGGAAGAGTTAAGGATTTTGTTTGATTCTTTGGGAAGCTGACATGAGATGTGACATGCTGGTTGTGGTTCATTAACTCATTAGGCGATGTGTATGGTTATACATGTATATGTTTCTATTGATATTGCTGGATTGAGCTTGTGGGTAATATGACTTATTTTGATGGATGAATAACTTCTTTTTTGCTGACTATGCCAGTATTATGTCATTTCTAATGTGAAGCTTGGGCAAGGAACTAATGAAATTCCTGAAAGCTTTAGTTTTATAGTGTTTGATGTATCCATTTTATGCTTATAATCTAAATCCATATTCATGAGATATAATAACAGGAGGCAAAAGATGGCATAAATGAATGTCTGAACTAAGGATAGGTTGCCTATTGGTCCTGATCGTCATCTTCCTCAGATGATGCTTATTTTTTCTTTGTTAGTCGTGCTTGTGTGCTTGTATATAAAGGCTTTGCTCATTGCTCCTCTCGATTTATGATTAATTGTTTCTTGTTAAAACCTTCCAACACTTTCAGATGAAATTGCCAAAGCTTTCTGCAGTGCTTCTTCATTAAAGCCCAAGGGCTGCTGTAGTTGGCACTCTTTGGTCTTGTTTATTATGAAGAAACCTCAAACCCTAAGATAAAATTGCCAATGCTTTCTCTCTCCCTCTCACTCTCATTCTAATGGTTTTTGGAAAAGGCCAAAGCTTTCTTTAATACTTCTTAATTGTAGCCTATAGGCCTTCATGGTTGGCATTGTTTTGTTAAATGATTAGCTATGTTGAAGTGCTCAAGTAGGTCTCAAATGAGAGCTTTCTGTGGAGTTGACATAGAGTTTATAAAGGTGCTAAGCCAGTTGAGCACAAAAAGCAACTGTGATGACTGTCAAGTCAGCCTGCCTTTACATTCAGCAGAAGCTGATGTTACGTATATATCTACCCTTATATCATTTTATCATCTTGTATTGATCTCTGAAATAGAATTTTCAGATATTGAAACCTTCTTGTTCCTTTTAACCTTGAATTGGCGCGATTTTCTAAATTTTTTGATTGCTTGTGTTGGTTTAAAATTATCAACCAGTCAACATTTTCTGAAGATTATTTGAGCTGTATTAATTGAAACATGTACTATTCTCTTTATATCTCATTGAAATTATACTATATTTTAAAAACTGATCTCCCTTTCATTTTCTTGGTTTGGGCAAAGAACTGCATTAATATTTATCTTGTATTTGATTTGGCCAGGATTTACGATCTTTAGCTTTTGAATTGTTTTGTTTGTACAATTTTATTTTCTTTAAAGAGTTTTTGTTTTCCCCTCTTTTCTTTGAAGAATAGAACTTTAGTTTGATGATGTTGGAGTCCATAGACATTTTTGAATTCTTTCCTAAAATCCTCCATTTCAGCTTGGCTTTTGCCTTTCACTGTTTCAATTTGATGGGTTCATTTTCTGTTGTCACAGGTGTGGTTTCTGCAAGGGCAAGAAGGAACCATTTCAATATCTATGTGCATTGAAGATTAGCCTAAAGCAATCTGCTAAAGTCCTTTTCAACATGTGTCTCTTGATCTGTGCACATAGGCACATTGTAGCTGTTTGTATACTACGTTTGTACAGTACTTGTACATGGAAAGCCTGGCCTGTTCTAGTCTAGATATAAGTGTTGGAGAATGTGCATTTGTTGTGTAGGTGATGGTATATTACATTCGTTTACAATTGGAAACAGTGATAGTCTCACATGAAATTCATGTTTTGAATATGTTGTACATCAATAAAAGGGTTGTTTTTACCTAACATTGTTCATGTCATTGATATCTGATCTTTCTGTGGCTGGACTTCCTTATATTTTAGGATTTCATAAGTGCTTTTATATTTGCAATTACTTTCAGGGCAGGAGTATTCTGGAAACGTGGAAAACAAAGCAGAATACACAGAGGATTGTGAGGCGGAAAATTTGAATACCATGGATTCTGCTTGTAGTCACGGTACTGAGGGTGAAGGCGACGTAGTTCTAGAAGGAGAGTGCAGTGAAGATTATGACAGTGATGAAGATTATGCCAGCATTCAGAGACCTGCCTTTTTGGTGGAAGGAGAACCAAATTTTGATTCTGGGCCTCCAGAAGATGGATTAGAATATCTTCGGCGTGTCAGGTAACACTCTAGATCCTGATTTGTTTCACTTGCAAATGACAGAGATGCATTTTTGCCCATAAAATCTAGTTTATCTATGTTTGCTTTATTTTGTCTTATAAATTTCATTTTTCTTTTTGAAGAATAAGCCTCCATCCAGCTTGCTGTTGATCACTCATAATTCTTGTGATTTAACATGCTCTTTTGAAGTTTTAAGAGTACATAAGTTTATCTTCCATCTCAAGTATCAAGGCATTTTTATTTGGATATTACACTACACTAGGCTTGCATGGAAGAACTAACAACTGACAAATTAGGTTGTCTTTGAATATTTGGTTTTGAAGGAATCAGGGATCTCTTTTAGCTATCGTAATTTCCCTCAATTTTTTTATTAATGCATTATTGCAAGAAATTTCAATCTTAAATTGATGAGTCTCTAATCCTGAGTAATTGACTCTCCGTTTAAATATTAGCTATTCTCTCTGTTGCCACTATAGCAAGGAACTTAGGATGTCACGGATGGGACAAATAATCATTGCATGTTTTCACGACTGGTATAAAATTGTGTATGAGAGGAAGGAGGGAGAAGATAAGTTTTGAAAATGTTATTGTTGGTTGTTTATTTCCTTTCTCTCTCTCTCTCTACTTGAAATTCTATTTTAGATCATAGTACAATGATAACAAAATTCTCTCCAAAGGGAGCAAGTTCATCTGGCAGGTCATGCTCATCAGCTCAATCAATTTGTGGCAGAAGAACAATTAAGGATTGAGGCTTTATCGTTTAGTATTTTAACCCTGCATGATTGGAGATTATAGGGCTCTGGGAATGTGAGTAATATTCTGTACAAAAAAGGACATGCAGATTATGAATCAACTCTTCATCTGTGCTATATTGAAAATTGATAATCTCTTGTAGATGTATGGGGTTTCGCATGATTTCTTCTCTCTATTCCTTGGTCCTGCATCATCAATTTTGTACTCTTTGGATTAGTGTATTATTGTTTCTGCATTCTGGGGAGCTTTCAATGATAGATTTTTGTCAAGGGGACATTCTGGGATTCCATATGGGAAACATTTCCTGACATCTCTTGGTAAGTAAATATGGAAGCTGCTAGGAGGAGGATATTGTTCAAGCCTAATTGACATAATGTTTTGAAGTAAAACTATTGGAAGACTTAATTACCAAATTCAGTGGTGTATATTGTGTGAGAGCAATTAGAAAACAATATTTCCTTACCCTTTGCTCCTCTTTATATCTTCTGGGGGATGGATTAAAATATAAGTTTATCAGGGAGGATTGTTACTATGTCAATGTTTCTTTTAGTAGTACTTTCCTTATTTGACTTGCTGTCTAAATTGGTGCTTCTGATATTGTTATGTATGTGATAAACCTTGGTAGCAAATGGCAGAAAGAGAGATGCACTTTCTGAACAAAGGAGCCATAGCTTTTTTTTTTGAGAAAAAACTATCTTCAGAATGGAAAATTGCTGGTACAGATTGTGAGTTAAATATCCCCCTCCTTCCCACGACCAAAAGAAGAGAAAAATCAAATTTGAAGCTGATCATATCCTCTGATTCATTGCTCAGGAATCAAATCACAAGATTTTTCAACTCTCTTCCTTCCAATTGAAAGATACCTTATTTTAAACAGCATACATTTTGGAGTAGTTGAACTTGTAATGGATGGATGCCATTCGCTCCTTCCTCAACCCCTAACATAAGATGCACATATTGAAAAACAGAAGAAACTCGTTAGGTTTTCTTAAGCAGATCACTTGTATGGACCATTGTTTAGGTCATTGACCATGCCAATACCATAAATGTTTTGGGACTGCTTCAGCATTTCACTTTGATATGATGTTGAAGGGGATAAGGTCTAGCACAATTTGGTTTCAAAACTGAACTTGAAAATTGATAGTAATCAGAAATTAGCTTTGGTTTCAAGATAAAAGTATTTGACTCTTCAAGTCTTTCTCCGTTCCTCACTGATGCCTAACGAGCTCAAGTGAATTTTTTTATCTTCCAATGGGACGTGGGTTTTGATTTATGGAATCCTTAGATTGAATTCTGACATATTTACTATGAGGGATTCCTTCGGCTTAGGTCGTTGAGAAGCATATTACAGGACAGAAAGGAAAATGAAATTATCACTGGCTATAATTCTATCATGGTGGTAAGAGTTGGAGTAGAGCTAGTACTTTATAATTATTTTCAGGGACAATGGTATTTTCCTTAGTTTGACACGATTCCTACACGCCAAAAGTTGTTTATTTATTTTTTTAAAGAACAAAATCCTTCACTGGTCTGAATATCCTACTATTCTTCTTAACTTGGATCATAACTAATTTTCCCCAGGTTTATCAGAGGGCCACACAAACATCAATTTGGAAAACGAAGTGAAGTTGGAATAATGGATGTAAAAAATGCATCCCCTTGTATAATTGGAACTTAAAATTTTTTTCTCTTTTTGATAGTCATGAAGACATGCAAGGCATTCAAAGCTTTGGAGTAAATTTGAAGATAGGTTGGCAGCCAAGCAAATTATGACCAATCTGCATAAATTTGAAGATATATGCATACATGTACACATGGGCACGCATAGAAAACATCTGATATAAATTAACTCAAAGTAGTTACTAATTATTGAACATATGGGCAACCACATTTAAGGGCTTTTTGTCAGTTTGAGATCGCATATCAATCTGGCAAGTCTTGCTTATGCTAGAATCACCAGCGTCATTATGTTTGGCAGTTGTCTTTGCTAATATAGAAATAGAAGGGAAGCTTTCAAACGAAATAAAAAAAGCAAAACATATAGAGCTTTGTATAGTCTCGACTCAAGATGGAGCTGATTGGGAGTGTTGCAATTCATTAAACATTGTTTGTGCATCACAAATTCTAATGGAATGAGCTGTTGAACTTGATTCTACAATTGAATAACACCCCAATTTGATAATTCCTAAATTTCAGAAATCATTTTGACAAATTGAATTCCTCATGAGCTGTCTTTTTAATGCATATTAATGTTTAGAACTAGTGCACTGGTACAATTCTTGTCTTTAGCTTTATCTAGAACTGGGGCATATTGTGTGATCTTGTACTGTTGTTTTGGTTTTTTCTCCCTACAAATATTTTAGATTGAACACAAAACTGTCATTATGGTATCAAATTAAACAATTTCTTTCATATGCTCAGATGGGAAGCTTCTCACATTCCAAAAGTGAAGGTGGCCAAGCCGGGTAAACAGAAATTTAACAAAGAACAGACTCTTTATATGCCCCAGATTCCGGATATTGCCCAGTGTCCAGAACATTTATTGCCGTTAAAACAATGGGAGGATCAATTTCTTGCTGATTTTTCAGAACTACGGCTGGTGTGTTTCTCTGATACCAAGTTCTAGTGTTCTTCTTGGTTATGGTATAGATGATTGACATAAGACTTTTCCTTCATTACATTCAATAATTGGATCTCTTTATTCTTCATAGTTACATGATGTTCGAGGTTGAAACAATTTATACTCAAAGTTGGTTATAATGAAGAACATACTTCAAAGTGCTGTTGACTATTTGCTAATCCCCTCTTTTCTTGTTCCTAGTGTTGAAACTTATTTTTTCTGCTAGAAAACGCTGTTTGTAAAAAATTGGCGAAGGTCTGGTTAGTTCTTTGATGAACAATAGAAGAAAGCAGTTGCTTTAAAATGCTGAATGATGCAAACCGTCTCATGGCAGTTTCTTTATTTTCTTAATTTTTTTGAAAACTACATTTTCTTTTGATGGAGAAAAACTTATGACATGGAAAAAGCTGATACTGCAAGATATTGGAGGGTGTAAAGTGGTATCGATAGCTCCTGTAGAATGCTATTTTGCCAGCATTTTCTAATTCCATTTTCTTAAGAAGTGACTTTGTTTTCTTAATTTTTGTCTTGATATCAGGTTCTGTCAGGTCATGATTATTCAAGCTCTCAACTTGCTGGTAAACTGCAGTCAATGCTCATTAATGACAAGGAGAATGACCTTAGAACCAATGAAGTCCATTCTGATGGTTTCAGCCTTAAAAGCTCCTTTGATCAATCATCTATATCAAATACTAAAGATTATGAAATCTCTCCATCCCATCAGAGTCCTAAAATATTTTTTAGTGATGATTCTGACGACTACCCAACACTATCTGCAATTCTAAGGATGGATTCTGTAGCTCGAGTATCAACGCTGAGGAAACACATAAGCTCTGTAGAGACCTTGAACACTTTGTTCAGAAGTGATTGCTTGTGGCTGTTTGCTTTATGTGCAGCAGTTGATGTTCCATTAGATGCAGATACTTGTGCTGCGCTTCGGAATCTGCTCCGGAAATGTGCGCGTCTGCGAGCAGCGAAGTCTGAACTTGACGATGAGGTTGTAATGCTCAATATTTTGGCTACAATTTCTGGTAAGTATTTTGGGCAGTTGGAACGCTAAACTTCCTACGATAGTCAGAGATCATAATATCCAAACATTGAGATGATAATATTGTTAGAGATATAAATTTTTATATAAATGTTCTTAATATAAATAGACATGACAATGTTATATTATTAATGTCTTGAGATTTTTTTAAATTTTTGTAAAAATGTTGAATAAGTGATAATAATATTATACAATTATATCAGTTTATAAAGATAAATTTGTATAAGAATTTTGTTGATACTTTGCCATATGTCAACTCGTGATTTATTTTTTTACGAGAACAAATTTACTGAAATTCATATTCTCGGATTGGTTGGCTGTGCGGTAATTTAGATTATTTTGCTACAATTCTGGTACTTCTTGTAAGATAGAATCGGATCAGTGGTGCTGGCTGCCCAGCGATAATCTTCAATACTAAAGTTAATAAAGAGTTATATTGAATTAGGGTAGTTGTGTGTAGGATTTCGGGAAAATAATACTAAAACAATAAAACACTAAGTTTGATTTTAGCTTCAATGCATTTTCTAGATTGTCTTTTTATATAATAATAATCAAGAATTAAAAGAATTTTTCGGATCCCTTTTTTTCTGGCCTTTATTTATAGGTGCTAAATTTTTTATTATTACAGTTGGAGTTAAATTCTTGACTAAATTATCTTTCAATATGACTATAATGTATACATTGGTTAGATTTCCACTAAATCTTACTTTCCTTATTTTTTTAAGTAAAATTCAGAATCTAACTTATTAAGGGTTTTATTAAAATTCTAAATCTTGTAAAGATGATATAATAAAATAGACTTCCTCGCAAATATGACCCATTTATCATCGATTTTCTGATTTTTTTTATCTTGATGAGGACTGTCTGTTCTTGAAAGTATACTCTGAGAACAATCTAATTCGTCATCGAAACTTGAAATGAACAATATAATACTAGATACCTTCAACATAAAACTTGAAACATATGCTATTGGGTGTATAAAACATTTTCATGAGTCTATTTAATAATTTGTATAACTCATGTTGAGCTTGAGATACACAATGCAAAATTTGATACATTCAACACGACTTCAAATATGCTAAAAATGGACTTTGAAACACAATATACAAATTTTGAAACTGTAACACAAAATTTGAAATGATTAATATAAAATTTAAAACTTGTCAATAGTTTATGCGAGTAACATTAAATTTAAATTTACAATACAAAAGTTGATACATTCAATACAAGACTTTGAAACATTTTTAAAATAAAATTGAAACACAATACATAAAATTTAAAACTATAACGTAAATTTCGAAAGGACTAAAACAACTAGAAATAAGTTAAAAATAAACTTGCAACACCTTATGAAAAACCTGAAACTATTAAAAAAAAAAATTATAATGACTAACACAAAATTTGAAACCAGTGGCAAAGTTAGTGCAGACAATGTTGAACTTAAAACACATAATGAAAAATTTGATACAGTTAAAAAGATAACTTAGAATATGTTAAAATTGGAATTGAAAGACAATATATAAAACTTGAAATGATAATATGAATTTTGAAATGGTTAATGCATAATTTGAAACCAATAAGAAGCGAGTGTAGACAACATTGAACTTGAAACAAAAAATAAAAAATTAATACAATAAATATAGTACTTAAAATGTGTTAATATTTGATTTAATATACTTTACACAAAATTTAATATTATAACAAAATTTTTTCAAATATATTATTAAAAAAATTAAAATATAGTACACAAAATTTTAGCAAGTAATTCAAAACTTGAAAAAGCATAGTGAATGATTAATTTATTTTTATTAAAATAATAAATGTTATGTTAATTAGATATAATATTATCGGTACCAAAACAGTAGCCCCTGGTTACAGTTTTTCTTAATAAAATCATGACATAAATATTACAACAACAACAACAACAGCTAAACAACAGCAATAATACTAAAGAAAGAAAATAATTAATTAATTGGGTATTGTTCCTCAGCCCTTCAAAGTACACTTCCTGAGACCTGGAATATGAATATTGACGAATAAATCCTCCCAGTCAATGTTTTTAAAGTCGATTGCAAAACTCTGTTTCCCTCCTTCAGACATGACTTCCCGTAGTTCATTCGTCTCGTTGAATTCAAATCTATCATTGAAAATTGCCAACTTTCAGAACATTATCAAAATATAAAACATAGTGCAATTAATTTAATTTGTCAAGGCATTTACATCATAAATATCATTTTTTAAAATATTTAAAATTCTTTTCCTAATTAAAACAATATGATTGAATTTTAACAACCTTAATTTCTATTAAAAGTAGTACTATATATACAAACTTTTTTATTTTTATAAAAAATATATATATATATATATAAAACAAATAATAATAATAATAGTAGTATAATATTATCATATTAATATATTATAATAAAATTTATATAAAAATTTGTTTGTTTAACATTACTATGCACGCATGCTTCTGGTCCTTCCCGCGGCCTCTATTGACAGGTGCTTGATACCCATCAATTAAATAAAATACAGATAGTTAAGTTGGTTCTCATCCTTGAATCTACAATTTTACTAAATTCTATGGTCTCTATAAGCTAATGAGAGTTAAATAGTAACACAATAATGTTAACATATTATGTTATGTTGTATAATAAATTTAAAAATTTTAAATTTATAAAAAGTGTTTTATTACATATACAAACAAATGTGGTAGTTTTATATTATTGTAACATATTTTCTATTATTATAGAAGAAAACGAAATTTTCAAAAAAAAAAATTCATACAATACTTATGTTAATAATATAATATTATTACATCAGTTTGTATTAATAAAATTTGTATTTTTGACATTATTGTTTTAAGCAGACATATGGTGTAACAAATGAAAACTCATTCGACAATTATACAAAACTAGGTTTTTGAGCTCAGAGTGAAGGGAGAAAGTGTTAACTTGATTTGATGGTTAAATATGGTTCATATAACGCAGTTCAGTGTGCAGCCAAATCCAAAATTTTCAAGTCTCTGAGAAGTACTCAAGGATGAATTATCTGTAGTAATTAATCTATTTTGCTTCATAATTAATCTATCTGTAGTAATTAATCTATTTTGCTTCTGAAATATAAGGGGAGAAATCTTCCTCTGAGCTCAAAAACTCAATTCTTGTAACGCTTATTGTCTTTTCATTCATGTTTATAAATGTAGAATTGAAATGCTCATACAATAAATTGACAAATCCTGAGTTGTCATTGGATTTACTCCAGAAGACACTACATCGTAGATATTCAGCTCTGGTGTTTTTGCTATTCCATGCTTTTCCATGGCCTCAACTGTTGCATTTACCACCATAGCCAACGGAATCTGTATCGGTAAACTTTGCGTTAGAACTTAATACTATTGTTAGGCTCATACATAGCAGATTAACTTTAAGGGTTTTTATCGAAGCACGACTTTACTGATTGATAAATATATTTATTAAATTATTTAAACTGTTGAGTATTCAAAACATTCGAAGAAATACAAGAATAAACTTACAACATCTAAGATTACTTCAGGGTCGTAAGGAAGGACAGGAAGGTAGCCTTAATTAATTGTTCGATAATTTAATACCAAATAATTAGTTAATTTTACATACCTGTTGATACATGTATCAGAGCACAAAGTTTCTTGCATTTCTTTGCGAAATTGAGCACTCGGCCTGGTCCTTTTGTGTTTACGTTTACAGAAACATCAAACCTGAATTACATATATATAGTTGAAGCTAATTTCACTGATCCAAGACGACGTCGTATCATTGAGAGCTTCAGAAAATTTATTTTTTTCTTCTATTTCCAAAGCAGCAGCAGCAGCAAAAGCATTAGCATGTTCTCTACTACTTTTTCAGCAAAAACTGCTACCATTATTATTAATCTTCATTATCTTCAACTCAGAAGAAAAGCCATGGAATTTACAAAACTGGTTTTGATAATTGATAATACTAGCTTATAACTTTTGTAGTGTAACAGCAGCAAAGTTTTTAGCTACCAGCAAAGAATTCATGGCTGATAATAATTCATAGAATTGTCAATGAAGAAATATATATAACAATATAAGCCATTGAAGGAAGTAGGTGGAGCTGCATGCATGGACATCTTGATATATGCATGCACGGGGTTTTAAGATTTAACTAGCCTAGCCCATTTATAGCCATATTTATTTGGTACGTACCCACAGACCATTCCCTCTTGTTTATTTAATTTAATCAATTCTATTAGAAGGCTACCAATTTTTTAATTTATATATATATAACTTTAAAATTTAATTAAATGTAAATTTTATTTCTATTACTTTTAAGAATAGTAAAAAAAATAAAAATAATTAAATATATTTATTTTCTAAAATAATTATAATTAAGAAAATATTATAATAATTACACCAGAAAAATAAATATATCTTTCAAATTAATAAACAAGATCTACGTAGTTATTTTTGTTACTTAGACCGAACCTGTTAGAAGTGTATAAGTCTTTTTTTTTTTATTATTATTAATTTACTTTCGTAACTATAATTTTGTGGCCTCACAGTTCAACTACTCCTCAATGTCTGTATTTTTTTTTAATTAAAAAAGTATAATGGATTTTATCGGAGTGGGTGATTTTGAAATAAAAATATTTATAAATCAAAATAAATCGAGAGTTTATATGGGTGAATTCTGTCGAGCGATTTTGAAATAATGATATTTAAAAATTAAAATTGAATAGTAAAATTTATATAAGTGCTATTATAACACTGTTCCAAATTCTATAATCAAAATTTATTTATAAATTGATCGGAATTCTATAAAAGTTTAATAATAAGGTTTATATGCGTACTATTATTTATAAATCAAGATTCCACTAAGAATTTAATAGTGGAGCTTATATAGATATGGTTATAGCACCGCTCGATTTCTTTTAACCATATCACCACAATTCATATTTATTGTAAGATCATAAAATAATTTTATATATATATATATATATATTTTTATTATATTATTTACAATAAAGAACTTTTACAATTGTATAAAAGTTTTATTTAAAAAGTTTTATCAAAAGGATTAAAATATAGAATGAGTTATCTTTTAAAATCGTATTTAAAAATTAATTTTTTCATATACATTTAATGTCTATTGTGGTTATTATTAATATTTATGTAATTAAATGATATCATTATTTCATGTACTATTTAAAAAAATAAAAATAATATTATAATAATATTATTTTTTCACGTAAAATTAATTAAAATACAACTTTTATAAAAATATATTTTTTATATTATTATTTAGTTTATTTTATTTGAAATCAAAGAACTTAATTAGAAAGTCAAGTTTTACCTAACCAAAGTCAAGTTTCAAATGCATGTTTTAAGTTAGGTGCGTTTTATGTTTTATTTGGTATTTGTTTTGCGTTTTTGTTGGTTTTTAAATTATTATTTTCGCATTTGATTAAGTTTGTTAGTTTTAGGTAGCTCAATTTTAGTAATTTCCATGAACAATGAAATGAGTAAGTGTGTTGAGGACTAAAGAAACGCCAATGATACAAATAGTTTGATCAAACCTTGTAGATATATTTTAAAAATGACGGATAGTGTGTATGTGTTCATGCTTAACTTGAATTCTAATTTCATCCTCAGTTGTGATTCTTTGACCAAAAAAAAAAAAAAATTAGCACATAGCTATAGAGATCTAATTATTTTGTTTGCTTGAAGAAAGCTTATATGACCGTAGTATTTTATATGATCTTTTGGAAATTCTAGAACTTTCTTGATTAGCACTTGAGGCAAAATCTTATACTACAGTATATTAGGGAAATGAATTAGGCCATCTTTTGGATCATTTGAGCCCTTTTGAAGCGACCTTAATTTGAGTATCTCTAGTTAACCTATTGAACCTTATTAATCCATTTATTTGTTTGCCTTATTTTCTTGGATATAAAAAGAAGGGAAAGAACACATTCAAGGGCGAGGCTTTTAGGACAAAAAAATAGAAGAGAACAAAGAAAAATGAGATGAGAAAAAAAGGAGAACCAAGGAAGAAAGAACGTCAAGGCTTTCGATCTATCATTTTCTGAGTTTAATTCTTCATTCTTTAACTATTTTGTTTTGAGTTGTTGAATTTAGTTTTTCTTCTTATAAATTTGTTTACAATATAAACTAACTTCATTATTCTAGGGCTACGATATAACCAGACTATGAAAAATTGGTGTTTATTTATTTGAGTTGATTTAAAATTTGTTATGTGGTTAAGTATTCTTCTTATGCTTATTGCTTCTAGTTCAATTGGCCATTGAATAGATGTATTGATTACATATTGATGCCCTAAAAAAGGTGTTTTATGTTTAAGATCTTGTTATGAATGTCTTTGAACCTATGTAAGATAGTGATATACTTGAATGCAAGATAGTGATAATAACAAATTAAAATACATTAAAATTCATATATATAAAATAAAGAGAAATAGATAAACAATGACGTAAAAACAAATAAAATAAACAAACTCTATAGTAATAAGGAAAAGTAAATTGAAGAGTTAAGAATTTGTTATCAAAGGAAAACCTTACGAATAATTCTTCATAGGATAAACCACACAACCCCCCACCCCCTAGTGATTTAGTACAAATTGGTAATTTTGTACAAGAACTCTTGACACTCAAATTTAATTATCTTGACAAGACAGCCACTCCAAGTAGTCCCATCTTTAGAACTTTGAAATCATCTTTCCTCAACAGAATCCTTAAACGACATATTCACTCAATTAGAACTCCATCCACTAACAACTATAAAAACTCTAAAAGTTTATAAGTTGGATATGGTATAAAGATAATGATAGTGATTATCAATAAAGCACACAAATGAGAAATCTCATTTACAAAGGAATTTGATTAGTTTCTCTAAAGAATGAGGTAAGGATATGTTAAAATAAGGCTCTCTTATTTTTCTACGATTTAAGAATATATTTTTTTATAAGATTTGACCTTCAAAAACACGTTCTGAAAAATTAGGTTTTTGGCTGATTTGCAAATGTCCACTCGAGAAGGCAAGTTGGTGCTGTCTTGGAGAATGAACAAGGGTAATGTCTGCTAGGGTGGATAATTGGTAGGGATGACAATTTTGTCTACAAACCCACAAATCCGCTATTACTTGATCCTTATGGGATGGGTTTGGTATGACTCTTAGTGGATTTGAGATGAATTTGGGAAATAAATTTAAAATTTGCAGTGAGTTTGAGACGGATATAAGTTCGTATAGATATCTACGGCTATTCGCGGATTTTTTTTAAAGTAATATTAAAACAACGTCGTTTTGATATTAAATCTAAATTAAAAAGTATCAATTTCGCGTGTTTCTTTCTCTTCTTCTTCTCAATGTCTAAGAAGTTGCGTGAAGATATTAAGCCAGCTAATTAAAAAGTACCAAAATTTTCAAATCGGAACTCTTTCCAAAAAAATTTCAAATCGTATATTTTCGATCCTCCACAAAAAATGTCTTTCTCCTGTAACAAAACCCTAACCCTATTTATTTGTTTTTGCTAATTTACTTTTACTGTAGGTCGTTATATTTACAATTAATCACATTAAATCACCAAGTATTAATTTATCCGTTCATTAATTCAAGTTTCTATTGGCAATTAAATGGAATTTAATGTGCTTGATATAGATGTTACTTAAGCAAATTATTGTTTATCTTAATAAATAATTCATTTGGGAATTATCAATGGCAAGAATTATGAATTAATTAGTAATTTTGAGCCCAATTTATAAATTTAATTTAGTTTAAATATCAGCATAGATCATTTTGATTTCCTTAGTGTTAAGACTATTTTTGTGTCGATTATTATTATTATTATTGTTTCTGAAAAATTTGGACAAAGAGTTCCAAGTGTTAAGACTAATTTTTCAAATCTTCAAGTCTTTACTCCAAGGATTAAAGTTGCACGAAGGAGGAGTTTTTCTAGTCCTTCTAGCAGAACTCAACAAATTCAAGTTTTTAATTCTTTCGTTTATGTTACTTTTGCCAGTGGCCATGCCAGAGAATTTGAGGTTTCTAGAGAGCCGACAGCATGTTCAGATACTATGTTTGATTAATTTTTATCTTATATTTCTATATATTACTTAGGATTGACGATTATTTATATGCTAGCTATAAACATCTTTTGTTCTTAAGAGTTTTTATATTATATATTACAACTACATATATACCTAGTTAGAATATTGTAGTTGTAGAGATGATGTACAGAAGGTAAAGATAAATGTTGTTGTTTGAACTAGATTCATAGACATACATACATATATATATAGCATTAGTTTTGGTTCTTCTGTATTTGTTTGTTGATCTATGTTTTGTTTCGAATCCATATTCAGAAATGGGTTCGTAATAATCTCATGTGAAATATATTGTTTAGATCATCTGTATCTTTGATTAGTTCTTGGATCTATAATATATATCAGATATAGAAAGCATGCAAATTTCCAAAAGTCTAATGGAATGGATGAATCTGAATTAAGTTTTCTGCTAGAAGTACCAATTTGCAATGCTATGGTAACTTCTATATAAGAATCCAAATTTTCATTCTCCTTTCTCTGTTGCTTTTTATTGTAACCTTATGAATAACAATTTAGCTTTAACAGTAACCACCAAATGGCAGTGGCAGTAGCAGCAGCAACATAGAAATCAAGAGTACTTGGGGAAGTTCAAATGAATCAGCTGCAGTGAGTGAGTTATGATGTTGAAAAAGATTTTTAAGTAATATAACTGAGTTAGAGAGTTATGTCTATCAAATGAATTATTGTTATTAATTTTATTTTTTATTGTATGTATTATTTTACGTGAGTAATGTATTTATTTTGAATTAATGTCGAAAATCCTACTAAAAATCCGTTAAAAATCTACGGATATTCACACGAGTTTTATAAATATTAAGTACCAGTTTAAGCGGATTTGGTAATAAAATATCAAACTCATTACGGGTTTAGTATGGGTATAGTATAGAATATTTTTAATAGATGCGGATAAGGGTTTGGAGATATCCGTTCCAAACCTGATCCGCTGTCATCCCTAATAGTTAGCATAGGTCGATGGACTAGATGCTATGCCTGCTTGAGTGATCACTGGGTACTAAGTTGGCAAATATATTTTGTTTGACAATAAAAAATCCTTCAAGTCTATGCTTGAGCCAATGTTTGGTGCTAAGTTGGCAGATATATTCATTTTACTAAAAAACTGACTCAAACTTAATCATTTTGACACGAAATAAACTAACAAAAAATTAGAACCTAACATAATTACTGTGATTGTCAAAATAAAATAATAGTACAATAGTTGACCTAAATATTTAATAATTATTTTACTCTCTTATTTTTAAAAATATCAATATCTGAGTTCAATTATTTTCTTTCAATGCTTACCTAATTACTTCACTTACATTCCTTTCAATATAAAACACAAATTATTTTGTACTTTCATAAGAAGGATGTGTATATTTATCAGTTCAATTATTTTCTTTCAATGCTTACCTAATTAATTCACTTACATTCCTATCTATATAAAACACAAATTATTTTATACTTTAATAAGAAGCATGTGTATATTTATCAGTAATTCTATTAGTACAAATTCAATCACACAAATTAATGAGTGAGTATTTATTATTAATAAATGTTCTATATTTTCACTAGAGTAAATAAAAATATGTAAGATAAAAGAAATATAAACTATATGGATCATTTGGTAATATTATAATTATAACACCTTAACAGTACAACATTTATCTTAATCTTGTTCTTTCATTATATAATTTCATGCCTTGATGTAGTGTATTTAAATTAAACTATTTTTTAAGTTATTATCTATTATATTATTTTACCAAATACTAATAGCAATTACTATTATATTATTATATTGTAAAATACTATTATATTTTACAAGTCTATTAAATTATTTTTCTATTTGTAATAGATGTTAACACATAAGGCTCGTATTAAATTTCATCATCAACCTTGGTTTAAGGAAAACAATTAATGAACTACTTTCATAGACTTGTAAAATTGATGCCGATATATTATAATTAGGAAATAATTTTTTTAAAGAAATTTGGGGACATTGAATTCACTATAAGTCACTTGATATAATCGATGTTGACATATACAACCGATATTAAATTTCTTTGTCAATCATTGATGTAAGGAAAACAACTAGTTTAGTTACATCCGTTGACTTGATATTCCTGTATTGTAATGACAAAAATAATTTTTTTTTAATAACATGTCAGTATATACTCCTAAATGTTGAAAAACGTATGATACATAAATTAAAAAAAATTAATATATAAGATGTTTACATAAATTATTTATAAAAATATATTTTGAAAAATCATATCAAACCTATTAAAAATAATTTTAAATATGATTTATTTTCCAATGGTAAAATTATGTGAAATTTGAATTTTTTTTTTAAGTATTTGAGTGGTTTTTTTCAATTAAATTTGTTTAAAATAAAAAGAAAATGATAAACCTTCTGTCGTATTAAATTTGTAATAGGGACCACTAGTCACTTGTTGTTTCTAATTATAATAGATGTTAACATATGTGGCTCCTATTAAATTTCATTGTCAATCTTGGTTCAAGGAAAACAACTAATTTAATTATTTTTTTAATTAACTTTAATCTTATAATTAATGTCAAGAATGTTATGACGTAACTTAGAATCTAAGTTATTACTCTCAATTCAAATGTTCTTAATATTGTTAGGAGTTGGTTGCGGAGTTCAAGTCAATTATTGTTTTTGATTATAATAGACGTTAACATTTATAAACAGTATAAAATTTCTTTCTCAATCCTTGGTGTAAGGAAAGCAACTAGGTTATCTACTTCCGTAGACTTGATGCATTGACTTGTAGAATTGATATTGGTGAATTGTAATGACAACAAAATATATTGTAATGAGTGTAAAAACAAAGACAATAACAAATTAAAATTCATTATATATAGTATAAAAAGAAATAGAAAAAATAAGGATGTAATACCCCAAAATTTAAATTAAGGACATTTTAGTCATTTTACACACTAGGAGTAATTTGGTCATTTTATAAATTATGTCGGGGTAATGAAAATCGAGTAAATAACTTTGTATTAATGTTTACTTAGCTATTGGAAGTGATTTGATAACAATTTACTAAGTTTAGAAAAATTTCTTAAAACTCTATTCGCGCACCCGACCTTAAAACGAAAATTGACATTGATTAAAAATTTCGATTGATAAACGGTTTATTTCTACGGAAAGAGGACTTGATAAGAATCGATATGAATTAAATTTGATTCAAATCCGAGGCCAGATGAGAGAGAATTGAAGTATAGAATATAGTATATGTATATAAAATTTTCAAATGAGGTATTTGCCCTTATTATTTAATTTCTTTTTAAATTTTTCTAAGGGCAAAATGATAATTTTATAAAATTTTATTTCAAATTTAAGCTGACGAAGAAGCAAACCCAGGCCATCTTCTTCTTCTTTCTAGTACCTTCGTGTGGTTTTCTTTTTTTTTTTTTTAATTTTTTTTAATTTCTCTCAAATTACTCGATTTTTGACCGATTAAAGTTCCATTTCTTGCTACAAATCACATCTACACGACACGATCTACACGCTGGGAGCTTCGTTTGGGCGATTTGGTTAACGATTGAGCCCGAAAAAGAATAGTATTACTATTCACAAATTGGAAATTTCTGAAATTACTTGCAATCCGGATGTCTTACAGTTAAATTGACCCCTCGGTATGGTTTCTAGCTTCATTATTGTCGTATTTATGTATTTTTCGATAATTTACTGTTCATAACAGGGGGTACTATTTATGCCGAAAATTACTGTTCATGCCAGAAAAAACTATTCATCCAGAATAATTTTTGTAGATTATACTTGTTTTAGGCTAGAATTAAACCGATTAGTTGTTAGATTAGGTAAAATTAAATTTTATCGAAAAATATGAATGGTGACAATATAGTTGCACTTATTTAGATTTCAAAATAATGTGTTATAAATACGCCGAGGGAGCGACCATCCAGTCCCTAGTGTTTGAGGTTCTATTCCGTTTCTAGCAACACCTGTGAGTGGATTTTTACATGTTTTTCATTCTGTTTATTTTTTTTTTATAAAATTTAATGTTTTCCGAAATAAGGAATAATTATATATAAATTGATTTATATTTTGTTTTACATGAAAAATGAGATCTGCTTTGAGTTATATTTGCATATTGTTAAGGAGAAGTTATTGAGATATTGTTTTGAAGCCAGGAGGAGGCCATTGTGTTTTGAATTGTATTTTATTTCTATTTTCTGTATTTATGACAGTATACTAGCCATTACTTTAATTTTTACTTAACCCTAGTCAGGAAACATAAGGGGGGGAGTTTATGTGCTTTGAAAGCACATTCTGATTTGTATTATGTGAAGGTACCGGTACATGTGAGAAGTAGGAGGCGAAGGACGGTCTGATATCTGACCCGAAATCTGTATGCATCACTACATATTATTCTGTTTTCATTTGACTATTTAAAATTTTAATTCTAGAAATTATTATAATATGCAGTGGATGTCATGTTAATATGATTTCTGTCTGAAATTGATTGTAAGTTTAAACATATTTTATGTTAAAACTGAATTTATTTAAAATTTTCATTTCAGCATCCACTCACTGAGTTTTTCCCAAAACTCACCCCACCACAGTTTCCGTAAGTGCAGGATTTTCTGCTAGGTGAGGATTCTAGGAGATATTCGTGAAGAGCATTGGGATTCCAGATTCTCCATGCAG
>JAXCLQ010052575.1:0-10915 GCA_035584115.1 Cedrela odorata | reverse complement strand
AGATAATTTATTTAAGTAATGTACATATATTTAACACGGAATTGAGGTATAAAATGTCACAGATATATATATATATACACACACACACATAGGCTTAAGTATGTGATCTTATTTTTCTTTTACTTTTATGATAATTACGAATAAGATAAGGAATAGATTGAAAAGTTTTTAAAACTCAAAGAGTCAATATGCAAATAGTAAAAAATGTGGGGCTATTATTAAAATATTTAAATTATTATATTATGGCTCAATGAATGTTACTAAGCTAAGTCCAAAATTTTACTAAACGGAGGTCAATTTTAATTAAGTAAGCCCAATTTCAATATATGTAATTGTAATCCCAAAATTTTAAAATAAATAATAATAATAATAATAGACCAATTAAAGCTAAGTAAGAAAAGCAAAATGTAGTGAATAGAAAGAGAACAAAACGTAGGCCCCATTTTATGTTTTAAGTTTATAAATTATAATTATTATACTACCTTTATTTGGACCAATGAAAACAAAGTAAAGAAAGACAAAAGTGTATTTTATTAGCCAAGTTGTGTTATGATTATCCATTCAATTTTGTAGACTTTTTTACTTGTTTTTTTTAGACCAAACAAATGCCAAAACGGGAGGAAAGAAGAGAAGTAAGCTACGTGGAAGACAAAAGAAAAGAAACCAAAAAGGAGAAAACAAAATGACAATTTTGATTTAAGTAATGCTATATGACCAGGCCCACATGCATTATATTTAACCAACCATTTTCTTTTATTTTATGATAATTTTCTTCATTTATAAAATAATAGAGAGGCTAAGAAGAAACTAGAATAAAAGGGAAAGAGGGCGTAATTAGATGAAAATCGAGAGAGAGAAGGCAATGGGAGAAGAAGCCGTGCAAGAGGAAGGTAAAGAATCTTACAATGAAAGATCAGAGGAAGATAAAGAAAATAGATTCTTCCAATAAGGTAAATGCTTTTGTAAGTTTATGAAAATTTTGATTAAGAATGGGTGATGAATTGTTATGGATTTTATGTGACAATTGTGTGTTGTGGCTTGTTAATTTGTAAAAACAGTGTTCATTTTGTATGAGATTTGTAGAATATTTGAAATGTTGATTAAAATAAGGCTGTGAACAGTGCACAAATTTTATTGTGAGTAGTGTGTTAATGTTAAATAATATGAAATTAACATGTATTGATATGTGTGCAAGGGGTGTATGAAAGATATAATAGAAGGACCTTGAAGATTAGAGGTAGTGAATGTTATATGTTCCATGTATACTTGGGAATGATTTTTGAAAAGCTCGATTTTGTGTTTTGTATTTAGTATATATGGAAATTGTGAATAAAAGAAAAAAAATTGTGAGTTAATGGAAGAATATGAATGTTTTGAATGGAAAATATATATGTGTGTAAGTAGTTTTGATGATTTATGATATTGATGTAGAATTTGTCGATAGTAAGTGGTGACAGTGAGAGTAGCTTATATGTGTCGATATGATAAAGTTAAAGTTGTGTTTTGTTGTTGGAAAATTATAAGTTTAGGGTGTGTTATTGTATTATTTTTTGGCTTGTTTGGGTTAGGAAAAGAGAAGGAAGATAGGTGTAGATTATATGGATATTAGTTGCTGAAATTCCCGAACAGTTGTTGGAATTTTTGACCTAGGCGTAATATTTTGTTTATAAAATGAAATTTAGACATCGGAATTAAGCACTGTAAAATTTGGCATAAAGTAGACACATAGACGATAATATATCCAAAATCCAGGTCGATCGGAATGGAAATGAGTTCTCGTAAATTATCAAAAGTTACTGCCTTGTTTTATCCCTATGCACTGTTTTACTGCATCATGTGTAGAAAATTAGTCTTAACTTGAGCAGTACAAATCGAAATTAAGATATATAAAATGCTACGAAAATAGACATAGTAGAGAATAACATAGTCAAAAATTAGATTTTTTTATCAAAATACAAATCCCTAAAAAATTTGAAAAATTCACTGCCCTATCGCGAAATAAATTATAGAATAGTGTTCATTAAATTAAGTATAGGTTGAGCTATAAAATTCTAAATAAAACATTGTAAAAGCCTATGGAAATTACACAAATAAGGGTTGAATATATTAAAGAAAACTTGGCTTAAGATATGATCTTAATTGAGTTTGGTATAAATGGAGGACACATCTGTTTTGGAGAGTAGTATCAAAGATAATCGAAAATGAAAATAGGTGAATTTTAGAAATTAGGTACTTAGAGTTCGAACCTTGTGAGATTAATAGAAATCCGAAATATTTTAATTTTATATTAAGGATTATGGTCATATATAATATATATTTTTATTCATTCATGTAGCAAGTATAAGATATTTCGAGTTTTAACAAAAAAGATATGTATTTGCAGATCATTTATTGAGCTAACTGTATACAGTATAGCGAAGTGGACTTGGAGTTTAAATGACAAATGTTTGAAAGTTGAATTGAATGAATACTTTATATTGTGCTTTCCAAATTATGGTTTGGACAAAATGTTTAAAATGTACATGTTGAAAACAGGTTTACATTGTTAAGTTGCTTTTTAAATCCTGTATTATGAAATTTATTATGAATGAAAGCTTACATGTTTGGAATAAGAGTAAATGTTAAAAAAATGTGATTGAATATTTATGAAATGCTCTGTGAATGAGATGATTTGTGATGAATTGATGTTGTGTTAACATGTGATAACATAATGAAAATGTTGTACAATTTTTTTATGAATTGTAATTGGTGTATAGTGCTCAGTTGGAGCACATCTTATCTTTACAGATATTTCACCTTACTAGGGAGAGGCATAAAGGAGAGAATATAGTCTTCAGGACATGGATAAAATTCCCAATGAGATCCGATTTTTGTGGGCCAGGGGTCCTTTAGGCAGTAACGGTCGGGATGTGGTTGATAGACGAGTCCGTTACAAGATAATTGTATAAGTGGTATCTTACACCGCATCTTTTATCTAAGCTAAACTAATGAGAGGGCTAAATAAATTTACTTTATATATTAGTATAGAAAAACTTGTTAGCGAGTCTCGAGATATCAATTGGATGTACATCAAGAGATATCTTAGAAGATAGTTTTTCGACAAACCTAGAAATTTATAATTGAACATCCACAAATTGATTTTATACATGCAATCATTTTATTCTACTTTATTATTTAAAGTGAATGATTTTAGATAAATGTGAAATTTTATATTTAAAAATTTATACTCTTACTTCATATTTATTATTTTATTACTCTATTTTAATCTATTCACTAGGTTCATATGACTCAACCCCCCCTCCCCCCCTCTCCCCTCCTCCTTATCCTTCAGTTTTGTAGGAGTTATGGGTAGTTTAAAATTAAGGTGAGGATTTTAGTATAGCAGAGACGCAGACAAAGAACAAGAAGTACATACTAATCACTAGGGTTTATGTCGTCATGCATAAAAAGTCATGCGTGATTCTGGCAATAGTATGTATTATAGTGATATTAAGATTTTATTATGTACTTTACAGTCTAAGATATTGTATTACAATGAAAGTTTTATGTATTTTATGATTGGGATGCTTAGGGTGACGTTGGGATCTATCACCTGTCGGTAACATCTCCAGATATGAGGTGTTACATTTTTTTTTTCAACTTAACTATATTTTGGTCTCGATTTTGCACCTTTCGAATTTGATGAATCAATATAGGCTTAACTTGAAAATGAGTTAATGGTCTTTCATTCTCATCTATTGCTAGATTAACTCCAAGTGATCTCAAATTAGTTTAAAACGGAAGGTAACCTTTGTATAACGGTACGAGTAATGGAGCTTGAAAATTTTCTATTAAACACATTTGCTACTACTTTTGTCTTACCCTAATGATAATCAATGGTACAATCATAATCTTTAAGCAGTTTAATCCATCTTCACTATCTAAGATTCAATTTCTTCTGCGTAAACAAATATTTCAGCTTTTTATGATTTGTATAAATCTCACAAGTAATCCCTTATAAATAATGTCTCAAAATCTTCAATGCAAATAATATTGTTACAAGTTCTAAATCATGGGTCGAAAATTTCAATTCAAAATTTTTAAGCTATTGAGAAGTCTAAGTAATCACCTTTCATTATTGCATCAATACATAACCCAACCCTTATCTTGATGCATCATTATAAACCATAAATTCTTCAATACTAGTCGGAATTATAAGAATATAAGCAGAAGTCAATCTTCTCTAAAGTTCTTGAAAACTATGTTTACAATCATCAATCCATTCAAATCTCACATTCTTCTTAGTTAGTCTTGTTAATGGTCCAGCTATTTTGGAGACGCCTTTAACAAATCTTCAAAAATTATCATGCTAGTCCAAGAAAAATCCTAACCTCTATTATAATAGTAGGTCGCTCCTAATTAATTACAACCTTCACCTGTTAAGGATCCACATAAAATCATCAATTGAAATCACATGGCTTAGGAATGTGACTCTATCTAGTCAGAACTGACATTTACCAAACTTTGCATAAATTTGTTTACTTTTTATGTCTGTAAAATAACACTCAGATGTTCTGCATGTTCTTCTCTACTTTGCAAACATAATAACAAATCTATTTAAATAAGGATGAAATATCTTATTCATGCGATCAATAAATGTTGCTATAGCATTAGTCAACCCAAATAACATTATTGAAAACTCATAATGTCCATAATGAGTTCTGAAAGAAGTTTTAGGTATATCAGCATCTCTAATTTTCAATTGATGATAACATGAATGCAAATATATCTTAGAGAAAACTTTAACACTTTATAATTGATCAAATAAGTCATCAATGCGAAGAAAAGGATAATTGTTACGTAACGTGACTTTATTATGATGATATCAAGTTAATAATTGAAATATAAAATTGATGATATCATAATGGATAAATGTATATTTTCGATAATGACTAAGTTTATCGTAATGTCAAATTAATTTATGATAATAAATGGATTTAGACATGTTGAGAATCAAGTAAAGTGTGTGTGAATATGCTTGTAATCAATCCTAACAAATCTCTTTGAAAAATGCTTTTAAAGTTTAATAGGATCAATATGTAAAGGCAAATGATTGGCATTTTTACTGAACAGATCGATACACTTAAAGAAGGTCGTTACAAGAAAGTAAAAAAATTGATATCTGCAAAGGTTGAAGCTTTATATGAAATCACTAAGACAAACAAATTGATACTTAAAGGAAGGAGATCAATACATGATAATTTCATAGAGTTGTAAAATAATTATAAAGTCAACCAAATCGATAACTAAGTCAAGTAGAACGATACATGATAATTTCAGAGAGTTGCAAAATAATTACAAAGTTAACTCGATCGATACCTGAATCAAGGAGATCGATACATGGTAATTCTAGAGAGTTACAAAATAATTATAAAGTCAACCAGATCGATACCTGAGTTAAGAAGATTGATATATAACAATTCCAAAAAGTTACAAAATATTTATAAAGTAGACTAGATCGATACATAAGACCAGAATACCAATATTTCAAATTTCAGAAAGTTCAAAAATAATTACGAAATGAATCAAATCAATACGCTGAGAAGAACAGATCAATCCTCAGGATAAAAAGCCAACTCAGATTCAAACTGTAGCTCAAACATATCGATATACTTCTAGAAGGGATCGATAATTTTTGTCAATTTAAAATTCAAAGGTAACTTCTACAGCATTTATAGTAGACATTAAATGCACCTAATCAAGTCGTTGGACATCAGGATTTTCACAAAGAGAATGAATATAAATAGAAGACTTAAAGACAAAGATAATTAACAGTGCTTATTGTAAAAATTGCTGAACATTCTAAAAAACATTCTCAACTTAAATAGCATTTTTCTCTCTCTATTGTAACAAGTTTTGATTCTTTCTTATGATAGAAAATTTATTTGTATGAGTATATTGATACATCTGCTCTATTGTGAGAGTTGTTAAAACAGAATCAATATTATGAATTGTATTAAGTTCATCTTCACCAAAAACAAACGAATATTGTATTAGGTTTCTATTCACCAGGAAAAAAGTAAATGTTTAGTTGCCCTTCACCTTAGAAGAAGTTATATTGGGTTTCACTTGACTCGTATAAACAATGAGATAGTTGAACATTGGTGGTGAGCCAAAGCGGAGAGAGTAGACTTAGGCAGACATTGCCGAACCACTATAAATCCAGTGTTTGCTTTCTCTCTCTACTGTTTTATTCAACTCATTGCATTACATACATTTTAATCTTTAAATTTTTAAATAATCCAATTCACCCCCCTCTTAGATGTTGCCAACTGGACCAACATATTCAACTATTAGTAATTTATATATAACTTCAAGGTATTATTTTTCTTCTTCATAAACAATATTGGTGATCTCCAATGACATACATTAGGTCTAATGAAACCCTTATTTACTAATTTTTGTAATTGAATATTCAATTTTTTCAACTCTATAAGAATCATTCTATAGAGTGCTTTAGAAATAAAAGTTATATTTGAAATTAAATCAATAGTAAATTCAATTCTCTGTCTTGTGACAAGCCAATAAGATCTTTAGGAAATACTTCTTTAAATTCACTCACCACCAGAATATCTTCTAACCTTACTTGAATAGTTTGGGTATCAACAATATGAGCCAAATAAGTACAGCAACCCTTTCTTAATAATTTACTAGCAACAATGGCTTATATCACACAAGATGGAATAATTAGTCGTTCTCCATAGAAAACAATGTCAAACTCATACGATTTTATAAATGTCACTTCTTTTTTAAAGCAATCAATTGTAACATAATAATCGCAAGTTAATCCATCAACAAAATTATATCAAAATTATAGATATCCAAAGGAATTAAATTTAACTTCATATCAAAACCACCCACTCCAATGACACATCTTAAAAACATACACTCAGCTAATAATAAATCTTCAAGTGGTGTAGCTACCACTAAATCATAATCTAAAAGTCTCATATTTCTATTTTTATGTATGACAAAAGTGTGAGATACAAAAGATTGTGAAGAACCTAAGTTTATCAAAATATGAATATCACGTCCAAAAATAGTCAACATACTTATAACCTCATCTGGAAAGGCTTATGTCTTATACTCAATCAAGGCAAATCATATGTCTGCACACTAGGGCAACCTGGTTAACCTCTCTTTCTACCACTTCCAGCCTCTTTAGTATTAGGTTTTGTTACACTGTCAGACATAGATCCTCTCGTCTGTGATCTCACTGGTTTTTAAGTCTTATTATCGTTACCCTATGAATGTTGTGTCATTCTACCTTGCACTATACTACTAGTAAACAATATGCCCAAACTGTCCATAATGATAACAATATATTGTATCAGTAAGATAGTGCCTCTTATAGTGTCTTCACATGTCACACATGGAAAAACCTACCTCTATTACCATTACTACTCTGTCGCTTACTTTTAGAATTCTGGGTTGTAGAACTCTAACCAAAATTTCATTTAAGTCTTACTGATGACTCCGAATGTAGATTATGTTGTTATTTACCAATATAATTTATTAATCTATCTTCCCTTTTAAATGCTCTATTACAACTGGAGCTACCAACTGACCAATTTTGACTTTAACTATCAATGGTTAAGTTCAAGTTGAGTTAGATTTCAAACCGAACTAACATTATTAGTTTGATTTGGCTTAAATTAAACCTAACTAAAGATAAAGGATAAACCAAACATAAATTTATTGGTTTGATTCGATTTGGTTTAGTTTGAACTCAAAAAAAATAAAAATAAAAACAAAAAAGAATTGGTTTGGTCAGTTTAGTTTAGACTAAATCTAAACCAAAAATTAAATCGACAACTATTAGTTTAATTTTTTTTTTCAAATCAAAACTGAACTAATACGTTTACAAACTAGTCCAAACTAAATCAAAGAATTTGGTTTGATTCAGTTCAGTTTTGTCAACCCCTAACTTTAGTCATGTCTCGATAATTCAATTTTAAAGCTTGCTACCAAACATCTCTTAACCCTCGTAATAGTCAAAACTAGGTTGTCAAATGTATATACCTCGATCCAGTTATAGATACTCTAATATCATTATGCAAGCAAGCTTCAAATCATTTGCATCTATCTATCTTATCATGTACCATAGCATGAACAAATCTTGACAATTTTATAAATTGGTTCTCATACTCTTCAATTGTCATTGACCCTTGAACAAATATCAGGAATTCACTCCTCTTCATGTCTTTATAAACATATGAGAAATATTTATCATTAATTAGTTTGTGAAAATTAGTCCAAGTGAAGGCTTCATATTCTACATATTGGTGTAATACATATATCTACTAGTGGTATGCTCTACCTCGAAGTAAAAATGATGCAAATTCACCTTATGCTCATATGTACACCTCATTACTTGAAATATTATTTCCAACGTAGTTAACCACATGTTTGTATCTATAGAATCATTAATGCCCTCAAAATTTGTCACACTCAAATTACGAACATGTTCAATAATATTCTCCATCCCTTTGTTAGAATTTACTCGGGGTTCATTCACAAGTATATGTGATACAAAATCAACTTCTCCTTCTCCTCTACATTCACTCTCTTCTTCTTTAAATATAAGTAAATTCATATCTACGACAGATTTCGTGCTAAGCTGACCACTCTTATACATATTATTATCAATATTAATAAATTATTTAATAATGCATGCAATATGTATATGTCATACAATAGTCTACAAAATTAGAACTAAACTCTGATATCAAACTGACAAGATTCGTCTCTGACCCCTTTCTTAGAGTTAGAGGTGTATCTTGCTAAATAATGTGATTTCCTTCTTTCATATGCTTTTTTCATAATTCTTATCGAATAAAATTTCATGAAATAAATATAAACGACTTCACGTCTCCATTATTATCACACATCAAGCCTCTCTAAAACATGTATACATTATATATATTACATACACACTCAATTGAATTTGTTAAACATATACATATAAACATGACATGCTTAAAAGGATGACTCATGCAGTATGTGTATAGTAGTCCCATTCTCATGTGTTAAAACTGTACACTACACGAATCTTTCACGATCTATGGAAAAATAGATAAAATATGAAAAATAATGAGCTTGCGACTTAGTGAGTGAATATAATTTACAATAAAATATATTTTCATAAATAATTATGAAATTTCTTAGACCATGCATAAATCAAGTATCAATCACATAATAAAAATATTTTACAGTATAATTAATCCAAAATCATATTAAACTAGGACCTAGGGGAACATATCATGCTTGGGAAAAACATTATTGCCCAAACGAAAACACTTTCACCCAAGTGAAAAAAATTATAATCATACTTGGTGACCTCGTCTCATTGCTCGAGTAGGAAAAATCATAATCATACTCGATGGTATTGTCTCATCGCTCGGCTAGGGAAAGTCATAATCATACCTGGTCACCTCGTCTCATCACTCGGGATACAACATAAACCATAATTATTTTATACATTCATAATTACTTAATGAAACCATTAAATATTTGTAATATCCTACATCGCTTGAGATTGAATTTAAGGATGTGCTTATAAGTGTTTTTCCCTCCCTTAACTAGTAAGAAGTCTTTTGGGCTAAAAGCTTAAAATTCTATGTCAAGAACAAAACTACAAGGAGCCAAGGTTTGGGCTCGTGGTACTGCCTTGAGTTGTGTCAAAGAGTATAATGCCGTGTTAGTTGGGTCGAGTCATCACTATATCGCACATAGAATAGCATCACTTTACATAATATATTATTTCACAAATTTACATATCAAACGTATAATATAAATATCTAAAATATCACTTCCTATCAAATTACTTATATACGTAAACAAATATAATCACATGAAAATTAATTATAATATAATTTATTATACTAAATTTAAGAGCATGCAGCATGTTTTGTTTAATTTTTATACTAAAGTTATTATACTAAATTTCATTTATAAATTCAATATAAATATACCCACCGACGTAATTTAAGAGCATGTAGCATGTTTGACTTGTTACATGTTACAGGCATAAAGCACTTGACTTCTTGTATCAAATTAAATTTGGACTTGATGCCTTAAGCTTTCTACCTGTATGTATTGAATATCTCATGAACTCGTCAACCCTTTAAAAACGCTGAAGTAGGAATTATAAGGGAAATTAGGTACATATATATACTCATCTTAAATATTAACTAGACTAATTAATTATAAGCTAAAAGCGAATTAAGACAAATAATAGAAAGTAGCTAAATGAAGTCATTGACTAATAAATTCTATCAACTGAAACATTATGTTTCAAAAACACTTTCAAGTTACTTTCAGTAATCAATTCCTTTCTTCCCCCGGTAAAAAGTAAAAAGTAAAAACCTTAACCCAAATGGAAATTGCAAATTTTGAGATGCTTCTTTTTATCGAGAGGTGTTCAACGGTATCGATTCAACTCAAAACCATCAAAAATTAAATTAAAATAATAAATTTTAAATTAGAACTGATTTTTTTAAGGTAAATTTCGATTCTAAAAAATAAAAAATTCAATTTTTTAGGGTAGGTTCCGATTCTAAAAATTGTAGAATCAGAACCAAACTGAAGAACCGATTTAATTTAAAAATAAAAATTATTTTTATACCAAATAAATCAAACTCTACTTTATATTCAAATACAAACTCTTAATTATTAAATTACATATATAAACTTATATGATTTATTAAAGATAGTACGTTAGTTACATATAAAAAAATTAATCAATATGTTTATAATATTTTATTTAACTTAATTTATCATATTATTTGAATAATAATTTAATTAAATAGTGATGTGTATATATTTATTTTAAAATTGTTAAAAGAGTTAATATTACACATCACTAAAAAGAAAA
>JAXCLQ010052564.1:5329-18443 GCA_035584115.1 Cedrela odorata | reverse complement strand
TAAAAAATGTGTTGAAAGTTTTTATGAGAAAATATATGCAAGCTAAAATGTTATGCAATGATTTTTATGCAATGTTTTGAAAAGAAAAATTTTAGCTCATCTGTCCGTAGTCTATTGAATATGATTCTAATCGACAACGTCGATACATATATAAAAATATAATTGGACTAGCTGGTATACCAAAAGATTGTGTATAATGTATATGATATGGTCGGGTCATCGGGAGTACAGGTGTCAAAATATATGATATGGTCAGGTCATCGGGAGTACATGTGTCAATATATGATATGGTCGGATCATCGGAAATATAGGTGACACTACGTGATATTAGTAAATGAGAAAAATAATTGTTGATTAAATGATTTTACCAAATTTTGAAATATGATTTGATACATAAAAAAAGATGATTGTGTTTTTATGAATATGTATTTATATGATATATTATCTTAAAGTTATACATACATAAATGTATATGATTTGAAACAGAAAAATGTGTTTAATTATTAACACGCTACATTATTGGAAAAGTCACCTTTTGAAGAATCTTAGGACCCACATAGTGGCACATAGAAGTAGGGGTGTTATAATTTGTGTTTTGCGAATATGAATTTTACGTCTTTTTTACTATAATATAATGTTTTGAATACATATATGTTTCAAGATATCTTATGAATTGATATTTGTGAAATAAAAATAATTTTAAAATGTTTCATGTGAAATTTTTGAAAATGGGTTTGCACAAATTTATATATGTATTTTTAAAAAACTATTATGAAAAAGATAAATCATTAACTATTAAGAATGATATTACTTACTGAGTTAATGACTCACTCCATGTTATTTACCTTTTTGCAGATTGAGTTTTTTAGATTGAGTTTTTCTAGAGTGGGAGTGTTCAATAAAAGTGAAGAATTTTGTTGAACTTATTATAGTGTGTTTTGATAGTGGAATTAGATTTGTTTTGAATTTTATAAATTTTTTTTAAATAAAATTGTGAATGTTGAGACGTTTAATTATTTTTTAGGAATTGAATTAGTATTAGACCTAATTTATTTAAATAAAAATTGAGGTATTTCAATTAAATTATTTATTATTTAAAATTGTGATTTAAATTATATAAGAGAGTAATACTTTAATTTAACATAATTTTTATATATCAAATTTAGAGAGTTACACGAGTGTTACTTCGGTGTCAATTTGAAACCCTTGAGCAACCCAGCTGATGTGAGAACGGAGCTCGTTCACAGTCCAGTTGATGAATATCCCATACTATTATTTGAGATACAAAAATTTAAGATTTCTAATATTACTCGTTATAATTAAAATAAATTATCAATTAAAAATTTAACCATCTAATTTTATTAGTCAACTAATTAAACCAATTAAATATCAGGATTGACAAATTTTATTAGTCAACGTATTAACTACTTGGATTGCATCAAATATCAACGTGCAGCAACCAAACCCCTATGCAGATTGATGGCATAATTACATTTTCTCCAACATATCTCAACATTGTCCAAAGCATAATTAGAACTTGCACTACGAAACCACCACCTTCGCTATCATCCACCTGCTATATCGACTATACGATTTGTCTACATCATGCAATTCCTTCAGAATAAACAATGCATGCCACTTAGTTTTAGGCAGTTCAATCCTCCCGTTGAAATTTGTGTAGCGTACATATATTAATACATCACCAACAAATTAATCTTTAGAATTTCGTTCGATGCAGCAACTTTATATGTCAAACGCCACTAATAAAATACTTTCCAAGCCAAATGACAATATATAGTATAAAATTTAAAGATTAATTACTCTCATTTACTAATGGCACGCAACAAGTAATACTATTAAGGCTCAGATTAATTATTTCAGAGCTTCTCAGATTCTCAGTCACAGCTGAGATATCTGCTGACAGTTCTAACATTCAGTTTTATTCTCAGCTCTTGATGAATCACAAGGCAGAAAACTATTAGACAAGTAAAATTAAGATCTTAAGCTTCGGTATTATGTTTGTCTACTTTACGATATAGGTATCTGATCTATACTATTTATGTAAAGAATAGTATAAATAAACATATTATTTATTATCTAAATTATTTATATGTATACTATATTTATTAATAGGATTAAAAAGAGAAAACATCTAACGCATATGAATTAAAAATAATTTTTATATTATTATAATATATAATACATAATATCCATTGATTTAACACAAAGTAACCTGAAATCGACATCACAAACAATATTTTACATTATTATAATATATAATACATAATATCCAGTGATTTAACATAAATAACCTGAAATCGACGTATGCATATTTCACCAACAGTTCTAATGTTCAGTTTTATTATCAGCTTTTGAATCACACGACAGAAAACTATTAGACAAGTAAAATTAAGATCTTAAGCTTCGGTAAGAAAGTCTCTTGCAATCCTCCCGTTGCCACCATGAGGAAAGAATCCACCGGGATGGTACTCACTGCCAGTACCATATACAATCCTTAAAATCTCCGGTGGAGTTCGTGCATACGATAGAGAACTAGCATCTGCAGACAAAATATTACTTTCTGTTCTGTTTTCTGCGCCAAGTTCTAGTGGCACTATTAGACCTTCGTCTTTGATTCCGCACATGGCAAGCTTATTTCTGAGCTCGGAGATGTATATAGTGAATTCAGCCACTGTCATATTATAAGGAAACACCTTTTCATGGGCTCTCTCGTATAATAACGTTCTTAAAACTGCATCTTGTCCAGACTCAACGCCTAAGAGCCCAGCAACTAACTTCAAAAATTTTATAAGATGTATAAGATTATAGACATTACATACTTTCTGAATGAAATGAGATGCGCTAGAAGAGAAAAAAAAAGACATTTTCAGTTCTTACTCGTCGAGAAGTGTAGTTGGCAAGATTCGGTATTGTCCCAACGTAACCTACAAGTCCGACATAAGGTATAACGTAGGATGCTAATAAATAGTTGATACTATTCAAGTAAGGGTTGAATGGAGGCTCCAATTCGTATCCAACTGCTGCGTTAAATATGGTGGCGAAATTTTGAGGGCTTAGATCCAAAAGTGGCCTTGGGAATCCACCAATTGTTGTTATAATAGCCCTGAAAAAAAAATTTAAAATTGGCTAGTAACAACAGCTTCTATATACTAGATACTAGATATATTTTTAAATTGTAAATATCTATGATCACGTGAAAAATATAAAAATGTAAGAACTAAAAAACCTGAGATGACCAACTTCTTGATAGCCAAATTCCTCAATAATTCGATAAGTGAGCTCATCAAGGTTTGCCTTTTTAACACCAATCGGAGAAGGACCATCCTTTGCCAACCATGGAGCTATATAGTCAAGCCCTTTGCCTAGTGCACCATATAAGAAAAATTCTGCTTCCAAGAATTCCAAGTTCAGAGCAACTTGAATCCGATCCCTGTCATCAGCTTCAATAACTGGTCCGCAGTTATAACGATAAGCACCAATGGCCACGCCGAGATTCACTGCCAGAAGTAAGGCAAAGAGGAAAGACGAAGTAGCCATTTGTTTCTTCTAATAACTTGATCAAACCGGCTGGTTAACTGAGTCAGACACGTTCGTGCATGAGGAAAGCCTTTTAGAAGCGCTTTTTATAGAGTAATGATTTGATAACTCTGGCGGGGTGAGAGAGAGACGTGTATGCTGGATAGACATACGTTTAGGCAGACTATCTGCTTTTCCAAGCAAGCTGCTTAATTGGACATTGTAAGATTAGGAGAATTTATGGTTGCCAACCCATGCAAGTAACTCTTAACTCCGAAAATGATATTGTGGACTCCTTGTCTAAGTGATAATATGATGACAGAGACAGTGCCAGTTTATTTAGTCCAAGGATTTTTATTATAATACAATAGCGTAATTAGAATGATTTGAGCCTTTGTTCAACGTGTGCTCTACCTAACCTAACGAATGAACAACTAATCAAAACTACTCGTCTTTTAATTGGAAATCACGTTGCCCAATCAGCAAAATGAAACAACAATAATAATAATAATAATAATAAATGAAGTAATATTAAATAGTGATTTCTATTTTCTACCGTACCCGACAGATTTCAATTGGGTCAAAATTTAATATTAATATTAGTATTTATAAATGGTGTAATTCATTAATTTGGATACTTTCATTGTCTAGAAACTTTTTAAGAGATTTTAATATTGTGTTAATTATTTTATTTGATGGTCAACATTTACTTTCATATTTTAATAATTATACATGGAGTTCAAAAAATTTATCTTAGGAATTATTCCAAATTTTCATTTTTTTTTTCTTTTTCAAACCCCCCGTTTCTCTAAATTCAATGAAAAATTAGTGATTTTTTTTTTCTTTCATGATTACAAAACATAAGAACTTAATTTTCCAAGATAAACAAATAAAAGACGACCACTGATCTCTAAACCTTAATGGGCAATGGAGATCCAAATAAGTCATGACCAAATTACTTGTACAATTGAGCTAGAACCACATATATATTTTTTTTAATTAAATGTAATTTTTTAAAAAAATTCTCAAATATATATAAAAGAATTTAAAGTGTGATAAAACCCGAAAGTCAAAATAAGAAGCTTTGTTGTCTAAAAAAGAAGATTAAAAATAAATTAAATCTTAGTCCTATAAAATTTAAAATACCATCTATGAAAATCTCAAGCTTAGAAAAAGTTAGACAAGGAGGAGAAGATGCAATATCACGTACGTACCCCTATTTAGCCGTGGTGTAAATTTGACCCGAAGAAATGCATGGGTCCTCATGCAGCTACAATGTTTGTTTTCTCATCTATTAAGATAAAATGAACCTGAGCTTTGTTCATCATCTAATATAATTTGCCAGAAAAAAAGAATGTTATCATGCGCATGAGCAACTCAGAATGGAACCAAATATGGATATGGACAAATCAGATCAGAGACGACTGGGAAAGGAGCTATATTACAGCTAGGAATTTTCCATACAGATCAAAATTATGGAGTTTCAACCAAACTGGTTAATCACCATTTGATATGATATCCCATGCAGACAGTATTGTTTATTTGACAGTTGAGGTTAGAGAATCCAATGGATGAGAACAACATTTAAAATAAGACGTAGGTGTAACTGATCTGCAGGAGCGAACTACTCACTTCCATTCCATGGTTACTGCGGCGTTAGGGCGGCCCAACTGATTACTGATGATTTTGAAATTAACCTCACTTATACATATATATTATCCAATGTACATGTACTAACCTGGGAATAGACTTGAGGTGATCAGATTTTGGACCATGTGTAAATTATTTATTGACCATAGTGGAAATTTTTATACAAAAGAGAATTTGTGATACGTAAATGAGGTCAGATGAATGATACTGGAACATTATCTAGGGTTCATCAACTCAACTTACGTATGAGTTTTATTTATCGCTTAATTTACATATTCCAAGATTCTCTGTCATACTCGACCTTAGCTTAAATTTATTCTGTCTCTAAATAACAACAAAGAACCTTATATATGTAAAAGGTCTTAAACTGCGGGAAGAAACCCTTTGGCAATCCTTCCGTTGCCACCATTGGGAAAAAATCCACCGGGCTTATTTTCACTGCCAGTTCCATATACTATCCTGAAAATTTCTGGCGGAGTTCTTGAATACGATAAAGAATTAGCATCAGCTGATAAGATGTTGCTTTGTGTTCTATTCTCTGCACCAAGCTCTTGTGGCACAATTAGGCCTTCATCTTTGTTGCCGGACATGGCAAGCCGGTTCCTGAGGTCGGAGATACGGTTTGTGAAGTCGGCCACTGTCATGTTATAAGGGAACACCTTCTCGTTCGCTCTCTGGTATAGCAACGCTCGTATAATTGCATCTTGTCCAGACTCCACCCCTAAGAGCCCGGCAACTAACTACAAAATGGAAATAATAATAATAATAACAAACAATGTATTTTTTGAATGAAGTACAATAAAAGAAAATGTTCAAATTTCGTATAAAGGAAAGAAAATAAACAGAAGATAAAGAGGATTTCTAGTTCATACACTACGAGAAGTGTAGTTAACAAGGTCGGGTATGGTGCCAACATATCCTACGAGTCCCACGTAAGGGATAGCGTAGGATGCTAAGAGATAGTTGACAGGGTTAACATAAGGGTCGAATGGAGGCACTAATTTGTAACCAGCTACTTGGTCGAATATCTTAGCAAAATTTTGAGGGCTGAGATCCAATTGAGGTCTTGGAAATCCTCCAACTGTTGCTATAATTGCCCTGTACAGAACACCCGTAAGATTTCATATTAGTAATAGAAATAGAACGAATATCAAATGCAATATATAACAAGATCTTCATAATATATACGTTAAAGTGATACTGCTTTAATTGAATCCTATGTGTTATCCAACAAAAAAGTTAAGAATATTTGGGAGTAGGACCTGAGATGACCAATTTCCTGATAACCAAATTCCTCGATGATCTGATTTGTCAGAAAGTCAAGGTTGGCCTTTCTGGCTCCAACCGGAGGAGGTCCATTTGCCGCTAACTGTGGGGCTATACTGTCAAGCCCTCTGCCGAGTGCACCGTTCAAGAAAAATTCTGTTTCTAAGAACTCTAAATTCAAAGCTACATGAATACGATCCTTATCATCAGCTTGCATTGATTCGTGGGATACTGGAGTACCCATAATCAAACCCAGAATGTTCAATGTAAGAAATAAAGCAAAAATGAAATATGGACTGGCCATTTTCTTTTTCTTTGAAATACACAAACCAAACTAGCTAACTTGTTAAGCTACTTTTATTCATGAGGTAGCCATAACATGCTTTTATAGAAGTGCAATTGTTCTGTTAGCGGGGGAGAAAGTGACGGTGAGAAGATTAATAACAGACGCGTAAGCATATATGATTCTCCAAAGTAAATTTAGTAATTGTTTGTTTATAAAACTAACATATATGTAACGATACAGTTCTTGCGCAGTTTGATGTTGATAAGATATAGAAATCTTAAAGTTGACAACTAATTCAAGTAACCTAGTTGAAAATGATAAAACAAACCCCTTGTCTATCATTTTCAAATTGACTCTTTCATTAGTTTAACCTTAATTTGTGAACACAACTTAACCTTAATTATTGCGAGTTTAGTTAAGAGTTGCAGCTTGGCGGCTGAAATTTTGATTTCGTTGAACTCCAAACCAAAATAAATAAATTTTGATTTCCCATGTACAAATTTGTTAGCATCCACGGTCCACCAAACCATTCCCACTACCTTACCGCAGGCCCCATAAACAGACCCGAACTTGCATCCTTCTTTTCATAGGCCTGTTTCAATCTTTGTTGAATGGCAAGAACTAACGAGTTCATCAAAGTACAATATTTGATGGGTATTCACAGTAATAATGGTAGACTTTTAGAAGTCTTCTTGAATTCTCAGAAGATAACGAAACTAGAGAGATGAGCACACATTTATACAAGGCCCAACACTGGGTTCTTTATTAATCAAAGTAAAACGCTACACCGATATTACTGCTCTAAGCCTCTTGCTCAAGCTCAACCAAGTTTAAGTAGCTTACCATGAACCCAAGACACAATTAGGCAAAAGCTTGCTTGCGATCCTAAGTCAAGCAGAACAACAGATGAACTGTTCGTTATTAATAAATGATATGTAAATAAAAATACTTTGAGAGATAGTGATTCTAGGAGTAAATTCAATGTTACAGAAGATCAACGGAAGCAGTAATAAGTGAAAATAGCATCAAGACGATGCACTTTCAGTTGAATGCCTTGGGGTTGTTGTAAAATAGCAAAAGGGAAACACAAGGATTGTAAGAATTCACTGCAAGGATAAGGTAACTTGAGTTGAACCACGGCTCAGAAACCCTCCATTCCCTTTATATTGTATTTTATTAAGCATGTCCCATAAAAATGTTTTCCAACAAAACCGTAAGAGAACGAGCATCATCTTATCATGAAGTAAATAACAAAGACAAGGTGCGGTGGGTTTACTCAAAACTGCCCAATCACCCGCTTTGCACCATCCAATGCATTCCGGAGTAACATTGCAACCGTCATTGGGCCCACACCACCTGGAACAGGAGTTATACATCCAGCTACATCACATGCTTCATGGAAATGTACATCTCCCACTAACCTATAGCCTGACTTTCTAGTCGGGTCCTCGATAGCATTTGTTCCAACATCAACAACTGCAGCACCAGGCTTGATCCAACTTCCCTTGATCTGCAAGTTAACAAAATGAATTTAGAAAACAACCACTAGTATCCCTGCCAAAGTTACCCCATATTTTCAATCAACAAGGAACTGTAAGAGAAAAAAGTTTATGTTAATTCAGTTGGCAGATCTGTTTCATGTAATTTAAGCAAACTTTATTTTCTACTTTATAATTTAATTTAGGAAAGAACTACAAGGACAGAATCTAAATACACAACAGATATACATGAAGTAACAATTCAAGTCTTCATTCATAAAATTAATTTAAGTCTTCAAGAGCGAAAAGTAGAATCTCAACTATTTCTGGAAATGCTGAAAATTAGAATTGATTAATTTGCATCACTCTCTGATCTATAGCTAGCTTGCATAAAGCAATTAACTCAGGAACACAAGGATTAGATTACAAAGTGCAGAGTATTTCAATGGCTTTATCCTATACAGATATTTAAGAAAGGGGAGCCCTCAGGTGACAAATGATTTCTACTATGTTATTATAGTAATCCAGTGTCACACACCTTACTAAGCATAATTAAGCTAATATCAACTGAAATGCTAGATGATTAAATCTTTTCAATTAGGAAAATGAGAACTATGAACTGTCCCTAGTTACCATCATTGCTTGTCCTGCTGCTGCAATAACTATGTCAGCATCACGAATGACATTTTCAGGATCAGGAGTATGTGAATGGACTATGGTAACAGTAGCATCCGCTTTCAGCAGCAGCAGTGAAACTGGCAGTCCCACTATGTTGCTTCGACCCACAACAACTGCTTTTTTACCCTTTATAGTTACACCACTGCGTTTTAGAAGTTCAAGACATCCCTGTAGAGAAAACAACAATCCCAGGAAACAAAAAGAAATGGCCATTAAGATAACAAAACAGTAAAGCCAACATTCATATCTCTTGAATGACAAAGGTTGCTCACAAATAAATGGGAAAAAGGTAAAACTTTAAATAAATAGCCATTATGATGTTTTAATGCAGAGTATATTGCCTTGGGGGTGCAAGGAAGGAAAAGAGGTTCTCTGCCTTTCATTGCAAGCTTGCCAATGTTCAAAGGATGAAAGCCGTCTACATCCTTCTCAAGACTGACTTCGCTCAAAACTTTCTCTTCATTTATATGCTTTGGCAATGGAAGCTGAACCAATATACCTGTCAAATACAAAAATGTGTCTTAAAATAAGCAAAGCCCACATAAAAAACAATTGGTTTATTGACATAGCTTAAATTTCTACACTTGTTTGTTCTAACCAAACAATATAGTTCTGATCCTTCATAGATGAAACAAATTTAAAGAAATTTATAGCTCCATAATCCGCATATATCAAAGCATTACACAAAATGACACCTCATATGAACAACAGAAGAGTGTTTTCTTTCATTTTCATATAGTAATAACTACAAGAGTGTTCCATTCATCATTTTTGTAATTTCTTTTTTAACCCCGTCAATCTTCAAAGCTAATTCCTATTGTTTCAATTACTATAAAAACTGTGTAAAAGGATAGCCATTATCTTTCATCAACTTGTAGCATATATTAACAACTAACCAACCGTGTACATCAGGCATTGCGTTTAGCTCGTGAACCTTGCTGATCAGGTCGGCCTCAGATACTTGCTCAGGGAGGTCTATGTCAAAAGACTTGATCCCAACTTCAGCGCATGCCTTTCTCTTCATACTCACATAGCTTTGAGAATCCTTTCTGTTCCCCACTATTACTACAGCCAGTCCTGGGACCTGAGCAGATCAAGCGCCAAAAACACTTTGACAGCAAAACTTTACAACAACAAATTCCACAATCACAAATAACAAAACTTTTAATTTGATTTATCAATCGATTGAAGATGTTTATTGCCCAAACAAGACTGAAATGCATTATTTAGCATTAGTCTTTTACGATTAAAAACCTAAGAGTGCGGTTGATTGGAGGAGTACCTTGCCGTATTTCTCGGAAAGGAGGCGGACTTCTTCAGCGATTTCAGATCGGATGGTCTGAGCGACGGCTTTGCCATCGATTACGGTAGCCTTCTGATCAGACGGTGACGCCATTATTCAAGAGATTGAAGGATCAATCCAGGTGCTCACTGACCGCGCAAATAAAACTCATCCTCAAGTTCAACCGCAAGACAAGACAAGGCAAGGCAAGCACTCCAGCAGTTAAGCATGGGCCATGAGCGATGGACCCCTGGCTTTTCAGACTCCGGCATTATTGAACCGCTTAAGTTGGGCGGCACAGTGACTGGCCCATATCCACTTGACGCTTTAGTACCGCTGGATAGTGTCAGGCCCTATGACAAGCCTTGTTGGTTTTTCAGTTCACATGTGTTGCGAGTTATCTTCGGAATTTTTTTTTTTAAATGATGTTATTTTGCATATAATTTACTAATATGACATGTTTCAATTCAATCTTAAGATATTCAGTTTTCAGGACACAGAAGGTGAAGTAATTCCATTCTACACAACACTGTTTTCTTACATTATTATTATCTAGCTGCTGGCTAAATGGTGTAACAATCTTATTTTTACAGTGTTAAATATCTTGGCTGATGCATACATATCATGCTTTTACATAGAAATACATATTAATTAATTGAATTCCATTTTGACGATCGAATTGTCTGTGTCTCTGTCCATGTCTATGTCTAAGTGTGACTCCATGATCCCAAGAACATCATAGTTCTGATAGGATCTTCAGCGCGATAGCTCGACTTTCGTCTCTCCATTCCTCTATTAATCGAATGGAGGGTGTGTCCTCGTTGAGCTCCATGATCTCCAGTCACAGCAACCATTGCTGCTTCGTAAGCCTGCCGGAGTTTTTCGCCGATTGTTCTCTTTGAATCGTGACTCAGAGAACTCTCGCCGGAGACGTGTTGATGTTTCATTGTTTAGTCGATAGATAATGCAATATTTGAGTTTGTTGTTGTTAGGCTAACATATTAGGACTAGAATGGGGACTTAGCGTGGATTTATATAGATAAATGAAAGTGCTTTAAGTGAATAACGCGGCAAAAAGTTCTCTTGAGTGGCTGGCCCCTCGTTCCTTTGTCGGGATAGGACAGATTCTTCATGGTTGTGGATGACAGATCAGTTTCATAATTTACACTTGACTGCTGTCCCAACTAGTCCAACCTTTATATCTTATCACATAGTTAATTTCTGGGTGGTTATCATTTTATCAACTGGATCATCCAATCTCATCGTCTTTACTTAACTGGACAGACTGTTCACATCGACTGTAATTATACCATTTATTATAAGATTACTACTTGTTTTCTGGGATTAACTTTGATAAACGAGAGACTTGAAGCTGTCATTTCCTCGTTTATCACATGTTTAAGAATATGAAAATGTAACACGTATACCATTTTCGTCTTCCAAATTGCCTGTAAAATCTGCTAATAGCTCCCTATATTACACTTCGAATTTGCTGTGTGAAAAGACAAAGATTCCTGGTGTTGTTATCGATAAGGAATCGAGTTAATGGAATTTCTCATAGTAGCATATCAATATATATATACGAACTCAACAGAACCGAGATTTGGATTGCCCAAGTGTATTATTCTGTAGAAAGATGCTCCTCCATTTGTGCATGGCCGATACGCGCTCGCGTTGGGGCCACAACGCACCTTGTAAATGACAATGACGGGGTTGACGAGAACGACAGAAGCTTGCTTTAACGAGCTTGAATGGTAGGCGTATCAGGATTTCGCGTTTCTTGGCTCCCTGCATTGCATATCAAGAGAATTCAAGCCCAATTTGGTTTTTGGGCCGGCGAGCTCAACACAATTTGAAAATTCAAGCCCAATTTTTGAAATTTGAAACACACAGAATTAGGAGAAAAGGACTGGTGGCAGTCATGATATTATTGTCTAAAGGGCAACGTGGCAGAAAGTTATTTGGTTGTAACAACCTTTCAAACGTGGGCCAGCAGTCCCCCTCCGTGGTTATAAAGTAAAAAACAAATCTTTGAAATAAAATCATACCTACAAATGGAAGAGGTTGGTGGGTAAGCTAATCAGCCAATTGGTTTTCTTCTTCACCACCACCTTCACCTTCTCAGTCTTATCTACTAGAATTAGAAGAGCAGTTGATTTATAAATACTGTTGCTGATAATCTTTGTCGGGTAAAATATATTGTTGCACTATCATCTTTATTAATTTCCCCCAACATTGGCTATTATTGCAGTTAAGACTGTTCTTTCTTTTACTTTTTTAAAACAAAGGCATTGATTCTTCTCATATGTCTGGTCTGGGTTTAATTTTGTAATAATATATCATTACATACTCGTGCAAATTAATGAGCCCTCGTCCACTTGAAGACAGAGATATGAGAAAGAAGAAGAAAGAAAGAAAAAAAGGTCGGTCACAAGCTGAACATGTAATGAAATGCAAATGCTTTCGGACTAAGATTCTCTTTATCAGTCTATTCCTTTCACTATGAATAGTTCATCATTTGCAGTCCTAGTACATTATAGTTTCACATCACAAAGGGAATTGTTAACGTCACTGGTAAACTTTTATAACAGGACTGTTACAATTATATTAGTAAATAATAAACAAGTGGAAGGAGTACTTCAGTAGAGATGAACATTTATCTTCTTCATATATTCTTTTAATTAATCATTCTGCCATTGCAAGTGGCCCCAAATTAACCTTAATCCCATCCTTGAAACTATTGTAATAATTCTATTGTAGATTGTTCTATTTATTGCGTGTTTATAATTACATTGTTAGTCTCTTTGACCAGTCTTAGAATCGTTGAAAATCATAGATGCACGCGCGTGATATAGATATATGTGTGTGTGTGTGTGTGTGTGTGTGTGTATGAAGCATCATGCATGAGGTAAGAAGTCGGCAACAGATATGCAGTTT
>JAXCLQ010052543.1:0-18450 GCA_035584115.1 Cedrela odorata | reverse complement strand
TAGCCAAAACTTAATATTTTATTTATTTATTTATTTATTTTACTTTATTATATACATATATATAAACTTGAGCTTGGGCTTAGGTTTAAATAATTGGGTTTAGACATAATTAATTGGGTTTGGGCCCAATGCATATATATATTATATTAAATTATATTATATTATATTATTAGTCTACTTAATTTTATTTTAATTCATAATCCAAAATTTCAAAAATGACCTTATTAACAATAAAATTCTTATTTATACCCTTCATGTCTACTACATTTTTCAAACTTACAAAAATAGCCTCATACATTTACTTTATATCATTACTTAATAATTATGAGTTATACAAAGAAAATCGCAAGTGTTACACCTGGACACACGAGTTGGAGGAGAGGTCATTAGTCGCAGTCGTTACTGTGTCGGGTCCATCTTATATTGAGAATAACAGTTATAATTTTGGTAGTTATATAACGAGAATTGTTGTTGGTTTTGGGTTGTATGTATATGAACTAACAGATGTACAATCAGTGTTATTTGATATTTGTTATAAACATAAAAGTTATACATATTTTCAGTGGCAGCTGGACACTCTTATATAGTGACATGTGATATTTCACATGGTGTGATATCAAGCATGCTTGTTTAACAGGTATGTGTTAACAGATTTCATTGGAACCAAGTTGTCATGTTGGCAATAAAATATGTAACTTGAGCGTTCGGACTTGAAATGTGAATCCATGATAAGCAGTAAAAATTAGACACGTAGTAAAATGTGTCTTGAGAAAATTAGGTTGAGATAACTTATCGATGCAATGCACCGTGAGTTTAAAGTTAGTCAATGCGTAGTGAGAGCCATATGGATGTCTACAATAGGTAAATTTGGTCTAGTCTTGTGGGGGGAACAAATTGCATGCATAACATAATTGTATATTTGCTTAGTTATAATGAAAGAATCTAACATAGTAACATATGTATTGTAGATCATCGAGTCGAACGCCCACCGACCTCACATTAAATAGAGTGTACCGCAGCCAAGATCGGTGAGTGGGTGTTTGTTTGTATATATATATATATATATATATGTATACATGCATAGTTCTATATGAGAATAATACTAAGGATGCATACAAAATTGATATTGAAAATACATATGAAATTAATACTCAAGATGCATATGGAACTAGTACAGAGAATGCATATGAAACTAGCACTAAGAATGCATATGAAATCAATATTAAAACGAATATAAACAAACCAATTGATGTGCTTTCAAGATGAGTTGCAATGATTGTATAAAATAATCTTGATATGTTATAATTAATGTTAGAAAAAATAATAATGTTGTATGACTGAGAATAGCTGTGAATGAAAACGGTTGGCTATTGTTTATAAATATTAAGTTAAATATATTGTGTTGATATTGTGAAGTGTATTGTGTACAGTGATTGTACGTAGTATATATATTGAGATGGAAATGACAGTTGTATTGACTTGCCATTGGTAGTGCATGATAACTTTTGCATGATGTGTGGTAATATGTAAAGAAGAAAAGTGAACTATATTGAATTATTGCAATGCTTTCGTATTTCCTTAATGTAATGTTATGGTTGTTGTTATGCTTGGATGCGTATGCTGTACGTGTGCATGGTTATAAGCCACGGGATTGATTCATGGATCCAAATATATGATTTGGGGGACGGCGGTAACGAGACACCCTAAGGTACATGATTTGAGGGATGGCGATAGAAGAGATACCCCAAGGTATATAATCCCTCTGCCCGGTCAAGCGCTTAACCTTGGGTATGGCTGTCCCTCCGTCCAGTCAAGTGCATAGCCCTAGACATGGACCAGACATAAATGTATTTAGGGGGACGGTGGAAAATGAAATGCTCTTAGACACCAGAGTTATAGATGTTGATGATTTATTTGGGTGTTTGAGGGGACGCCTTTAAACACCAGTATGTTGATGATTGATATGTGATGAAATTCTGTATTAATATATTAATAAGTGTTTTGTTCAAATGCTCATAACTGGTACATATATGTATATCTCATATGAATATGCAAATGATGGCATGAACATGCAAACAATGGTATATATATATATATATATATATATGCAAATGATAACATAAATATGTAAATGATAGTAAAGTATAAATATATGTATAAGAAGTGATGTTTGCGTATGTATCATCCACTCACTAAGTCTTGTTAGGCTCACCCACCTTACCTTTTAGTTTTGCAAGATCTCATAACTTGGTGAGTAGACATAGTAGCCTAGAAATACGAGTTGGAGGAGAGGTCATCAATTGCAGTCACCACTGTATCGAATCCATCTCATATCGAGAATAGCAATTGTAATTTTGGTAGTCATATGACGTGAGTTGTTGGTTTTATGTTGCATGTAATGAACTAACAGATATATAGTTAGTGTTATTTAATATTTGTTATAAACAAAAAAGTTATACATATTTTCAATGGCAGCTAAACGCCCTTGTATAGTGACATGTGATATTTTACATGACATGATATCAAGCATGCATGTATAGCAGGTATGTGTGAACAGGTTGTGTTAGACTTAAAGTGATAGGAGGAACTTACTTGCCGGTAATACTCTTGAATTTTGGATGTTACATATTTCTTGTGGTGCTTAACTCTATCTAAATTTGCTCGATGATTAGACATATCAGTTTTGTAGTGTCCCCAAAAACCAAGAAATGATTCAATAATCCTTTACTATTTCTCAACACACCCATAATTGTTCCTTATTTTAAAAAGGGTTGTAATCAGAAAATGGGTACGGTGCTTATAGGAACACCATTATTTTAGCATGAAGGGCTAAATATACCAACTAAAAATGAGCCTAATATTATGTGTTAAAAATAATTTTTTTTAAATAAAAAAATACTAAAATGTGATTGATAATTTTTATAAAATATGTGGAATAATTATATTTTAAAAATTATTATTTGTTCTCAAAATGAATGTTCAAAGAGAGTCAAGAAATTCTTTATTATTGAAAACAAAAACAAATCTTTAAATAAATAATTGATTTTTTCACGTAAAAAATCACATATGAATGTATATTTTGTAAAAATTAACAGTAAGTACTTTTTAATAGTAAAACCATTATATTTAATTGTTAATTAACTAACTGTGATATTTTCACTTATCTTCACTAAGATTGAAAAAATTACACGTATATGTACTTTTCGTGAAAACAAACAAAAAGTACCCCTGAAAAATTTGACTGCTAGTTAACAAATCAAAATAATAAAATGATTAAAATAACTATATTTTTCTGTATTTGATAAATACAAATAAAATATTATGATTAAAACTTAGTAAAAATATATCAAATACAAAAACATAAAAAGTATCAGATACAAAATATATGTAGAACTCACAAAATTCGATATAATTTAAGTGCATTTGGTTTCTGTATTAGTAAAGTATTTGGTTGCGGTAGGATTCGAGGGAAGTTGTTTATGTGCACAAGTTTAGTCAAACCGGCATTTAGGTAATAAAGCACCATAGAGATACATATAGAGATTTAGGTACATGATTTTATTTTGTTCTTTATTTTCAAGATAATTATAAACAATGTAAGGACTAAATTGAAAGAATTTTAAAACTCAAGGGGTTAAAGTGTAAAATTTTCATAAGTTAGGAAAAAAATACAAATAGTGAAAGATGTTGGGCCACATTAAAATAATTAAATTATTGTCCAATAAGGTTGCTAAATTAAACCCAAATTTATACTAAGTATAGGCCTAAGTTTGATTTACATTTAAGGTCTAAATTTTATTAATATCTTAAGCCCAAATTTATTAAATTCAAAATAAATAAGAGCCAAGTCCAATTTTTAGATTTCAATTTCCATTAATATAGAATTTTTACATGGGATTAGAACAACTAAGGCAACAAAAGTGTGGGCAACGTGGAAGCCGAAGGGAAATTAGATAAAAGAGAGAAACATTTTATTTGTGTTATGTTTATCCATTAAAGTTTTGTAGACTTTTCTACTTTTATGTAAACCAATCAAAGCAAAGTAAAGTGAAACAAAAGAGACCAATGAGAGAGCTAAGTGAAAAAGTAAAAATGTGAGCCAATTCTTATCTTTTATTTCTCTACAAAATTCTAGACCTTTCTAATCTTTATTTAGACCATAAAAACAACAAAAATTAAACACAAAAATAGAAGCAAAAATCGTGCATTACGGAGAGGTGAAGGAAGACAAACGTGAACTAGTGTAGAGAGAGAATAAAGTGAAGCACATCAAGTAAGGCAAGAGGAAAAGTGGCCAAACCAAGTGAGGGAAGGAAGAGAGGTGGCCAAACCAAGGGAGAGGAAGGAAGAAAGAGAAGGACAAAGGAGAGAAAGGTGAAGAAGTGGGAAGAAAAGAAGGTAGAACAAGAGGCAAATTGGGTTTGGTAAGTAAAAAAAAATAGATTTGCAAATTTGACTACGGATTTCTTTAATTTATGTTAAATATATGTTAAAAACATAAATGTATGGTTATGATTTTATGTGTAATGATGTGAAAAATAAATGATGGATATGTATGTTATATATGATTTTGATGTTTTATGCATGATATTTGTGAAGGAAGATGGTGTAGTTTGTCATAGATAGGTGACGGTGAAATTTGGGAAATGAGTAGTGATGATGTTTTGGTTGCTAGAAAATGAGAAAATTTAAGTGTATTATATGCTTTTTATGTGCAAATTTTGGTGGCTAAATAGTGTTAAGAAATGAGAAGGTGAATTGGCATGAAATAGGTATAAAGGTGTGCAAATGGTGACGAAAATGTAGGGATGAAAAATGTCGGCAATTTTTTTGAGTTTGAGCAATGTAGTTAAAACACTTGCGTAATTAAGCTATATGAGAGCTGTCATCGTACACTCTTATATAGGTGTTTAGAGGACAGAAAAATGAAAGAATTGGGTGCAATAGGTCATGAAATTAGTGATTGGAATTGTATTAAAAACATAAAACAAATTTGAATGGATGCAGTCGCTGGAAACTCGAGCAAAGCTTAAAAAAATAAAATATGGGCAAGTTTCCGATGTTAAATTAATGAGACGTAAAATTCTATGGAAACTAGGCATCTAAGAGCATAACATATCCAAAATTCAACTCATTTCAGGAAGAAATGAGATCGCAGTAAATTTTTGAAAATGACTGCCCTGCCAATGACGTACCTTGTTCTAGTGAGTCTTATGTCAAAAACTTGGCGTAATTTAGGTTATCAGAGTCAAAACCTAAATCCATAAAAACCGTAGAAAACTGGACACATAAGGAATGATATAGTCAAAAACCAAATCAAAATTTTCAACGAAAAGTTGTGTCGAAAGCTATTCATAACTTGAGTAATTGAATCCAAAACTCAAATCCGCAAAAAGCGGTGGAAACTAAACTCATAATAGAGTGTGTCACCAAAAAATTTAGGTCAAAATACATTAACAATTTTGAGCAGCACACGTTTGTCGCAAGCATAAAGGGTACTTAGGTTATAAAAGAAATGTATAGACTAAATTTAAATTATATTCAATGGATATTTCAAGTATATTTTTGGTTAGTTAGCAATAAATTATGTATATTATATTTGTTTTATTTGATTAGACACATTACATATAGAATCTAATGAAAAATCCGTATTATTATAGATCAACGACTTAAACATTTGACACCAATAATTTGAGTCAAAATTTGAGAGCATACAAGTGAGTAGATAGATATATTTTTTAGAGTTTTTAAAATAAAATGATTTAAAAATAATAAATTATTTTCTGAAAATTTGGAAAAAATTCAAAAATGATTTAAATGTTTAACCATGTTATGGATTTGGGAAAATTTAATATATTGTAAATATGGAATTGATATATTATGAGTGAGGGTATGTTTTATAAATTGTTTTGATTATTTATAAAATGTTATGTGGATGGGATGATGTGTAATAAATTAATTTGTTTTGTCATGTGAATTATATAATGAACATTGTGTGCAAATTTTATGTTTGAGATTTGGGCATAAGTGCTTAGTTGAACGCATCTATACACAGATATGTTCTACCCTTACCTCAAAAAGGGGTAAGTGAAAGGTTATATATTCTGTCCTTACCCAAGAAAGGGGTAAGGGAGAGGTTATATATTCCGCAATCACATATTTTCGCCCTTATCTACCCGACAAATGGTTAAGGGAGAGATTACATATTCCGCCTTTACCTAAAGAAGGAAGTAAATGAGATGTTACATATTTTTGCCCCTACTGGAGTATAGGGTAAGGGAGAGGTTATTATTTTTGTTTTGTCATCTGGGAAGAGGCATAAGAGAGGTCACATCTGGATGAGTCGATGTTTGACACCACATCTACTTATCTAGACTAACGCTAATGAGAGCTAATAAAATTGTTTTATATACTAATACATAAAAACTCGTTAGCTGGTCTCGAGATGTTAGTTGAATATACACCGGAGAATGTTTTGAGGGATAATTTTCTGGCGAGCTCAAATATTTTATTTGAACATCCATAGATATTGTTTATGGAATTAGTTTTAACATGTTGTTATATCTAATAAAATGATTTTAAATTATAATAAAATTTTGTATTTCTAATGTTAAAATATTAATACTCTTACTCGTATAATGTTTTATGATTTTCAGATTTATTACTATTCATCTATTCACTGAGTTTGTATTCACTCTTTTATTTTCTTAAAACATTTTCAGATTAAACAAATTTAAAGGAGGTCGTGAGTTCACTCCTCAGATCAAATTTGGTAGAGTATAGTTATAGGAGACGGGTAGGTACTTAAGGTCTCCGATATTATATATGTATATGATGTTTAGTTAGGATCCATAAACTATATTTTGTAACTGATTTGTGAATAACAAATGTATTATAGGTATAAATGTTGTGTATGTATTTATGTAGACATTATATGTGAAATCTTAAATTTGAGATTTTAAATATTTGTATGGACGGAATATTGGAAATCTTACACAATCGTGAGAGTACAGATGATATTTACATATTGTGGTTATGTGGCGATTATTACGTACTCGTATAGGTGGATCAAGATGTAACAATATAACAAAAAAAATATAACATATTGAAATTTAGATATAACATACTGAAATTTTGCTATAAAACTTAATAATATTGTATTTTATTTATAAAAATATATATATAATGTATTGAAATTTAAATATAAAATGTATCAAATACAATACATAAATTATTCAAAGCTAATTTCTAATAAATTTCTATAATCTACATTATAAGAATTGTTTACTCTCTTATTTGCAAACAATAGTCAAAGAATCGCTAAGAATGCATACTTTAGACCCCATTATACATAGATAATTCACTATTGCTAGCTAACTAAGATAAAATATATAAAATACAAAGTGCATAAAATATAGAATATAAATATAAATTTTAATACATTTTATCTCGAATCGAATTACTTTTTGTTATATTTTTTATTTGATTATATTTAAACTTTAATACATTTTATATTTCTTATAAAACTTTTTTATGTTTAATAAGCAAAATCTTATTGCATTATATCTAAATTTCAATTTGTTATATATTTTTTTTTATATTTTTGTACTTGATATCTTTTATATTTAAATTTCAATAAGTTTATATTTTTCTATTTAATGTATTTTATACTAGATTTCAATTATAATATTTTAGTTGTATTTACCAAATATAGAAAGACAATGTTATTTTAATTATTTTATAGTTTTTATTAGTAAACTAGCAATTAAAACTATTGAGGAGTACTTTTTGTTTGTTTTCAAAAAATATATATTTATGCACAATTTCGTTAAACTTTAAGGGATGTATATGAAAATATTATACAAGGTTATTTTAATCATTTTGTTAGGGGTAAAAATTCTAATTATCATATCATGTCAGATTTGTATAGTGTTAAAAGAGGCCAACCTGACCCATTTAATAATAGTATCAAGAAGTAAAAACTCTAACCCGACACAATTATTAAATAGTTAAATGAGTTGTAATAATGTCAATTATTTAATATTTTTTTATATTTTAATATATTTTTATAACATTTATGATACCATTTTCTCAAATACTTATAATTTTTATTCTAAATATAATTACAAATATTTTAAAATAGAAAAACTATAAAAATAAATTTACTAAATTATAATTAAGTTAGCACAATATGATTACTCAAATAGTTAATCGTATCATAAACAGGTTAGCAAGTCGATAACTCTAAATTTTAAATTGATATAATTATTAAACGTGTTGTAATCGTGTCATCTTATCTCAATCTAAATTTGCAAATTTTGTGTCATGATCATATCGGGTTGGCCGGTCGTGTCAAAAATTGTCACTCCTTATTTTTGTTAATCGATAAATGATAAAATATAATAATTTTACTGTTGAGGGGTGTTTTCTATTAATTTTTACAAAATATGCATTTATGTATAATTTTTTCAAATTTTTAAAAAGATACGTGAAAATATCCCATTAATAAATCCAAATACATTTTCAATTGATATTTGCTTAAAATAGCAAAAGAATAGTGAAATTGTTTGGTATTATTTTTTTAATTCATTTTTCTGGAACAAGGATGATAACAATACGCATTTGTTACATTTTTTTAATGCGGGTTTATTTTTTAAATTCTTTCACACTTTATTCAACAATCTTTTACCCTTTTGCAACTTGCTATATTATCTAATTATGTTGCTTATTCTTATGATAATATGCCCAAAACAGCATAGCAAAATCTGAAACACATACAAATAAAAACTAACATTTCCTCTCTCACATTTTTACAATGGTAAGAGTTAAAGTTCTAATACCATTTATTGAAGAATTTGAGCATAAATTCAATACAATAGACTAACTTATTAACAATAATTTTGTTAGAAGATCATCAAGTAATGTGGTTGGATTAAGGAAACATACAAATACATGGCCTGATAAGAGCTCACATTACGTTAGCACTTAACCAAAAAAACGTCTCACAACAATATTTAATATGTGTGTGTGTGTGTGTGTATGTGTAATATCGATACTTTAATCAAATAAATTTCATCTAAACGCATGCTAATATCATTCAGAAGACAAAATGTACATGAATCAAATGAAACTAAATGTTCATTCTTTTAATTATTTTTTGGTTGGGACTCGCTTCATTTAATAAGAATAGCATTATTGTTGGATTCGATTTTCAATTTTAAACACAAAAATTGAGTATCAATTAAATTTTAAAAAAATTATTTGGGATTTATACATTATAATTTTTTATTTTTTTAATAAAGAATTACATGTTAATATATCACACCTTCTCACATGTGACAACTATATATACATTGCGCAAATTTGAGGAGTTTGGTGTGTAAACCCTATTTTTCGAATGTAAGGTTAAACGTCATTGAATAGTTGACACATGCATTGTTCATGGATAGTTGACACATTATCGAGACTTAGTTGAACTTAAGTCAGTTTCATGAAACGAGTTTATTAAATATTTTGAGTTTGGCATCAATTGGGTTACTATATGTCACCATACGCTTACGACAGTCTCGCTAGCCAATTAACGAGTGGGGTCAAGGGGCAGCGCCCTTGCAGAGGAGTAGGGGACGAAGTCCCTAGAAAAAAAAATATAATTGGTTCTATAGAATATTTGGTTTCAGCTTAAAAAGTTTTGTGAAAATTGTGTGTTTAAGCTAAACAGATCGATATACTGAGTATGAAGAGATTGATACATTCAACACAGATCGATACTTATGAAGAATTATTGATATTTTACAAAGATAAAGACCTGAAAATAAATTACAAGTCGACCGAATGGATACCTTCATAGAACAGATCGTTACATTGTAAGACAGAGAATTCAAAAATATTTACAAGATGAACTAGATCGATACCTTCATCAAAAGTATTAATATATTAAGATAAATGTATCGATACTTGATATCAAAGAAATTTTCAAATCGAATTTTAATAAATGGATCAATACCCAATCCAAAGATATCGATACATTGTGCAAATTTGAGTAAAACTTAGCAAATAGTTTAAAAATTTCTAAAATTTTTTAAAGGCATTTTGGTCTTTCTGCCTATTTCTATATATATATATATATATATATATCTAAAAGGATGATTTAACTTCCTAGTGATCTTCATTCATTTCTCACTCTTTCTCTCTCTAAAAATTCTTTTCTTTCTCTATCTCTTTTTATCTCTCAAGATCTCTTTAAATCCTTTACATTTTTTTTTCAAATTTCGGTTGTCAATCGATTACCCATCCTTTTCTCTTCGATTTGGCACCATTTTTAACTATCAATGTTTGATAGTCGATTAAAGGTTTCTACAAACTAGTACAGGTTATCGGTAAGTTTATTAACATGTTATAGATTTGATTTTCCACAAGCATAGCATATAGTATATTTATGTTAATCATTTGAATCGTGGAGTTCATGATTATATGCTTGTGTGGTATTAGGTTCCGATAACCCGGGGAAAGGACTTATTAAGCACGAAGACTATTAATGGGAGTAGTTACCCTTTCTTTGTTGCGAGTAAATTATTATATACATGAATATGTATTTATATATGTGTTATACATATATGTATACTTATGTGCTAGACAAACTGTTTTCTTGTTAAAGAGAAATTTGAATCAAATCTATTTATATATGTTTTACATTGATATTAGGATAAAATGTTTATTTTGTTTGATATTGAAAATCTATTTGATATACATATTGTAATGGCCTTAGAGGTATGATTTATTTATATGATTATATCATTAATTTGGAAATTGATTTAATTTATACATGCATATTGGTGACAAGGTCAGTAGGTCGAATATTGTTGTATGGCCAGTGGGCTTGTTTATTTACTGTAGTTACTGGGAGATAGCCTATGAATAGATTTATTAAGAGGCCATATAGGCGAGTGGAGCCATAGTTGGGCTGGTATAAGGAAGAATGTGCATGGCAAGCCTACTGTGTGTCGGGCATGGATGTATGAATATATAGATACCACATGGAATGTCCTGACGGCTTGATAAAAATATCTTAGATTTGACAAATATTATGAAGACAATCACTCGTGTCACTAAGTGACTACTCGGGGCCAACATCAATGAGACCGATTTACTTTTATAAATACGTATCTTACAAAAAATAAATGATTTTATAAAGTATGGAAAATAGTTTTCTATTTGATAGAACTTATTATATATGGTTTTATGTATGAAAGACTCACTGAAGATTTTGAAGTTACCTTAACCAAGTTACCGATCAAGAAAGTATTGTCAGTCCAGTTTGGTTATTTAAAATCATTTGCAGACTTATAAATTATTTTCTGGTTATTTAATCAAATGAATATGTATATACTTTTGAGTATATTGTAAAATAAATCACAATATCTGAATTTTAGAAATGCGTGTGCATGTATGTATATATGTGTGTATTTATTTACTTACTAAATATAGTCGTATACTCACCCCTCACCCATTTTAGCTTTCAGGTTAGGCGCCTTAATACTCGCCAAACTAATGGTAGCCGTAGAGAGCCTTCGGCACTCTGGGTAGGCTTTATCTTTGATTCACTTATGTATTTTGTCTCACTGGATAGTTTTATTTTGAATATTGAAATGTATTTGTAAACTAAATAGTATATATAAATATTTATGTATGTTCAACCCAATTAGGAATAGTTTCCGTTATGATGATGTTTTAATTATTGGTTATGTGTTTTGAATGATTTGATCATGAATGATCAAATATTGATAATGATCTCATGGATGAGAGTTATTGATTTATAAATTATTTTCAAGTTTTTATGATTGACAGGAAAAAAGAACGCTTTACAGGTTCTCTTAATACATTCTAAGTATATAGGGTGTCATGAGAGTTTGTGACAATTATCATGTGTGGACCCCAAGTTCAATGCGTGACAAAATTACTTTCATAAACATGTTTCATATACTGCATAGTATCATTGCTATAAATAACATACTAAAGTAGTAATCTCAATTGTAAGTATATACAATAGATTTTCAAATTTTATTCGTTATATCTCAGACTTATTTTGTTACATCAGTTATAGCATATCAAATCCCTTTATTAAAAATTATGTTTTACTCATTATACCACATGTATTCATAATCATATCAACCCTTAATGTGTGTTATACAATTGGTCGACCAATGAACATATGTGCTCGATGTAAGAATTAAAAAATAAATTTTCCTATCACACTCATGTCATTTAGTTTTAAATTAACTACTTTTTTAAACATGTTTCATAGACTGCATAGTATCGTAGCCATAGATAACATACTAAAGTAGCAAGCATCAATTCATTACTTCAAAACATAATGGAAAGTCATATAGGATACATGTAGAGATCAATTTTTTTTAATCTCATTAAAACTTACACAATGATGAGACAATGATTCACTCACTCATTTTTTATATTGTCACATAAAGAACATATATAGTATGAATTATGTACTACAGTGATTTAACTTTTTGATAAATATATACATACATACATATATATATATATATATATATCTATAGAAATAGATATGTGTATATATAGTTCAGTTAGATTGTGCATATTTAAGTTATGGAACTATATGTGTGTGTATGTGTGTGTGTGTGTGTAGTTCAATCACTACTTAAGCTCCTAACTTGAATTTTCAATAGCTCACGTATCATCTATGCTAAATTAAGATTTTAAATTTGGCTAATTAGGTTTCCCATGACAGCTAGTATTATCTTGTTCGGTTTAAATGTTAAATGTTGTGAAGTATTACCCTATGGTGGCTCAACTATATTATTATTTAGAAACTCAAAAGCCTCTTATTCTTTTAAGTCATACTGAATTTTTTGGTGCCAAATATCACAGTTGTCTTCACCACTCAGTTTTTCACCCTTATTTAACTCAGCCACAATTTTTTTTTTTTTTTATACAAAGTCATTTTTTCGTAAAGAAAAAAAAATAGAGACATTATCATATATTTCATGTATACACATTTATTTTGCAATAACAATAAACTTAAATACATAATAATAAAAAATATAAAATGAATATATTCACAAGGTCATCAAGGCTTCCAATCATCATCCATTTTCAAATATTAATTTTATTATGCAATTAATTTATGTTTGACAAATGGTGACATTCATATAATAACTCTATCTTACAAGCAAGAGTTGTATAGGACGTTATGATTATTCTTTAAATCAGATTGTGCATATTTAAATTATGGAAAGTAGTTTTTTTAACAAAAGTGGGTGTCATTTTACTCCAAAGACAATTACGAAAATGAACTATTAGGCATATATGTTTAAAAAAATAAAAAAAATCCTCAATATTTCCATTATTGACAAATTCGTGTTATAAAAAAAAAAATCATTTTAAAAGTGATATAGTTTACCATTTCTCCCTTATGCAGTGTTCAAATCATGCGTACCATCTATAAAAAGTAGAATAATAAGTGATTATTATATTATTTCGTCAAAGTATAAAAAAAATATATAGAAAATACTGACATTTTAAATACAAAAACCGTCCACTAAGACCCAACATTCATAAGCATACTCACATGATCCCAAAAAATAATTTTCTTAAATTTCAAATTAAATTAATTTTATGGTAATTTTCTAAAGACTTTTCTTTAAGAAAAAATAACAAATAATTAGTAAAATATTTCAAAAAAAAATATTAAATTACCATTTGAAAGAATATTAAATTTCTTATTAAATAAACAAAGTTGTGTCAAAACCAAAGTCTAACAACACGACATGTGGCTCGAAGTACCTGACATACACACGTCGATCTTTGTTCTCCTACCAGTTACCAAACCACTACCATTTTATTTAAAATCTCTTAAACAACCCTAATTTGGTCTTAATTTTAATTTTCGGTAAAAGAGTGAATCTCCCTCTTTCTCAAAAGGTTGTTGGAACTAATGTATTATTCATCATCTTCAACCTCTAATACCTTAAAACTAGAAAAATATTTTACTAAACCATCAATTTTAACGCATTAGCTCTCTTATTATACTTATACATTTTTGTCAAATAATATATTGATTTGAAGCTTAGAACAAGAACTTTCTAATGAGTCTTAATTTGACTAATTTGATGTACCAGTGACAAGGTTATGAATTTTGGAAGTTTCGAATTTAAGTACCAAAAATTGGAAAAATGAAATTAGAACAACAATTTTGACTCATGGGTTCTCTTAGTGTACTAGTTTGGTTTCAACATACAATGTCATTTTGAAGAATGCAATACAAGCTTTCTAAAGAATCATCAATCATCAAATTTTAAGATAAACACAAATTTATTAGGCTCAAAAGTTATGGGTTTATGCAATTCAAAATATAAAAAATGAAATGTGAATAATATTTTTTAATTCATTTATTCTGTCAAGCTACTAATCTAATTTAAGCAAATAATATGTCGTTTCAAAACTTGAAATGAGAGCTTTAAAACAAATCATGATTCATCAAATTTGATACAACACACGTAGAGATACGAGTCTTCAAAGTTTGGGTTTAACAATGATTTGTTTTTACTATTACCCAAAAAACAAGCAATATACAACAACAAAGAAAACAAAACAAAAACCATTTCAACTTAATTGTGATACCAATGATCTAATTATTTACCTTCATAATAGAATCATAGTTGTGATACCAATGATCTAATTATTTACCTTCATAATAGAATCATAGGCCTAGAGATCAATCACACAATCGGAAAGAACTCTCTAAATTATAATGTAAATACTATACTCTCTCTTTCTCTATTCCTTATGCTCTCTCTGCCTCTTTTGTTTTTGTCTTCTGTAAAAAAAAAAACTTACTCCTACCCACTTTGTTGTTCTGTACCTTAAATGTGAGAGAGCACAACCACTTGAAGTAGTTATTTAATTCAAATGCAGAATTGTTTCTAACAGTTGTATCCTCATATATATTAGGTTAGATAATTGAACAATTCATGATGGATGCCTAACCCAAGTCCAACACATTTGATTTTTAAAACCTGTATTTTATATTTTGTTTAAATTATTTAGTATATTCTCTTTATAATGTTCCGATATGAAAATTCTGGTATTAAGTATCAAGTTTCAACTCCTTTTTTTTTTTTTTTGTATATATTTCACTCATTTTGTTATTAATTATTTTTTTTATTTTTATCGTTGTTGTTTTATTCCATAACAGCTTGTAAACGGTGAAAAAAAAAATACAAAACTTATGGTGATGCTTTTTTGTTCATTTTATATTTCCAGTGAAAGAATTCGCATTAAAAATAAAATAAAATAAAAAAATTAAAGCCCAGCAACATTACTTTTCTGTTTTAAATGATCACGCAGATACTCTCCCATCCGAAATCGTTCCCTACACAACAGTTATCTTTAATTGTTGCCAAATCAGGAGTTCATGCTGTAAGCCAGTCGACCTCTATAAATTATTTTGATTTTCCCTTCATCATAAAAATTGCAAGCCACTTACCATATATACGCGGCTTTGACTTCTCCTAAGATTTTTTTGGTAATATTAAAATAAATAGACTGAATTGCATTAATTTGTATTAAATTATTTGATATTAAATATAATAGAGGAACCTTTTTTTTTTTTTTTTTTTGTGCAGTAGTGCACTAAATTTATATTAAAACACAAATATATACTTAGAAAGTTTCATTTATAATAAATGATGGCCTTTTCAATAATAATAATATTAATATTAATAAGTGAAGACAAAAGTTTGACCCACCTCCTATGATTTATAACCACCTTATAATATAATATGTTATATATATATATATCAAAAAATAATGATTATGCAAATATTTATTTTTCTGTGATTTTATAATAATTAACGTACTTGAGCTTTCTCAAAATAAATACATATATAACAAAATTTTTATTTAATTATTTTTAGAAGAAAAATATATATAGTACTGCAATTATGTACCATTTTCTCTACATATTTTTGTGCAAATTCAATTTCTTTTGCACAACTACAATAGTACTCTAGGCAAAGTGAACATATATATTACCCTTCTATCCAAGGATGGACCCAGGATTTTTAGTCTACCTTGCCTGAATATTTTCATTCATTTTGACTAGGGCTAGATACACAAATAGAACATATCCCACTTGGTTTCTTCATTCTTTTCATATAGCATTAAAGGAAAATTACTAGGGAATGCTGGAAGATGTGCGTAAATGCTGATAACCAACATTGTTATTTAAAATTTTGATCCGGGCTATAGCCGAACCCAAATTACAAGTACGTCTGTCCCTGCTTCTATCCATTTTGCACTAATTCATCTGAGATCCACCCTCAAAGTCTACCATCAACTTGTTCAATTTCTTGTTGCTAATCCTTGTTTGGATGATCCTCATGTCCTGATCATCATAGCTATTCAAAGAGGCAAAAAAAAAAAAATTGTAAATACATAATTAACAAAATAAAACCGAAATATATAGATGATATTGTACTACAAACCATTGAGGTAATGAAGGCGCAGAAGGTGTTAACATGCTAGCGAGTTTAAAGGCATCTTCAGGCTGATTAACAAAACAATTGAAGCATAGATATCGACCGTACGATGAGATATCTTCGTAGACACAAATATGTGAATCAACCAGGAAATTTATATCGACGGTCACGAAAATTCCATCTTCGTACATCTGAGCCGCTCCTTTTAAATATGGGTTATTGATGGATATGTCAGGACTCATCAACAATCCTGCATTGACAGTTACCATACTCAATCCTCTGTCCATTGCCATTGCCCACGCTGTCTTCTCAGCCACTGTCTTTGCTAAGGCATGCCATAACTGTTTATCAAATTTAACATTAGTTACTTACTTAAAACCCTAACGGCAAAAAATTAATGGGAAAAAAAATTATATATACCTTATGTTTGCGACAAAAGTTAACGTCAGTCCAATGTCTTTCTTCAAAATCTGATGACATTGATTTACGGTCATCTCTCCAAAAAATGGAGGCGGCAGACGATGTGAAGACAACCTTGTCAATTGTTTCTGTCTGTGCGCAAGCTTCAAGCACATTGTGAGCTGCTCTTACTTCGACTTCTACCATGTATTCCTACAACAGATCATTGGACACGAATTAACGAACTACTTTGCTTCAAATAAAAACTTTAACGAAATTGCTTTTGTTCTATGTCCACAATATTAAATTCGAACATATACAAGGTAATAAAGCGTGTATTAAATTTCAACAGCTGTTAGGAACAACGGACCACAATGGACCCTACGTACGTAAGAAAGAGGGAAGGACGAGCTAGCCCTAGATTAATATTTATAACTTGTCTAAAATGTTTAACAGTTCATGATTTTAAATAGTTGTATTAATATTAGAAGATGATCTAGAGAAGTTGGAGCAAAAAAGAAGGAAAGTGAACATACATCATATGTGATTTGATCCTGGGGAGGCTCGTAAATGTAAAACAGACCATAACAGCCTTTTAAAGCTTCAATTATGCTGTGATAGTCCAAGGGATCAGCATGGAAAATCTTCACCTTTTTCTCATCTCCAGAAAGTCCATCCAATTTCAATTCTCCTAATAAATACACCCAAAATAAAAAATCATTAATTAAAAAGAACAATCAAACAAGAAATAAAGGAAGATGATGGAAAAGAAAGAATGAATATATATGTATGATCAACTAACCTTGGCCGGTTTGGACGGCAGCGTGGACGGTGTAGCCTCGATGGAGGAGGCGCTTGACCAGGGCGGAACCCAAGTGGCCGGAGGCGTCCATAACACATACTGTGTTGTTTGAAGTGTGAAGGAAAGAAGCTGCTGGTGCCATTTGAGAGATAAAGAGAGACGTAGTTTTATGAATCTTTAATATTTTTTTAGTATAATTTAACGAGGAAGAAGAACATGGAAGTAAACTATATATATAAACGTATGTGCTAGGGCTGGTAGTTGCACGAGTTAGATTGGTGAGTTTGTGTTAAATTTGTTTATATAATAAATAAAACGAAAGGTGGTGGCTGGCATTAAGAGCGTGGTTGAATGGATGGTTGGGTGTTAGTTGTTATTACGGGAAGTAAGGAAAGAATAACTGATTGACACGACACAACATTGATGAATGAAATGCACGGGTAAGTTTGGTTGGTGGGAACGTGTGTCTACTTACTTAGGCACGTAATCACAAGACATATTACCTACTCGTTGCAGGAAATGTAGGTGTTTTATTTGGTTTTCGTAAAGCCAATGGAGGCTTGACACCTGCCTAGAAATGAGATGGTTTCAATGTAATTCAGTCAAATTGCCGAATAAAGGATTCTCAATGTTGACACTTGTCAAGGAAATGAGAGAATGCATGTTCAGCTTTCGAGAAGAAGCCAAAACCTGAAGAAGGCTACGAATTTTCCACGTTGGCTGTTGTGTTGG
>JAXCLQ010052532.1:0-18451 GCA_035584115.1 Cedrela odorata | reverse complement strand
TTTCTCTATCTGGCTGAGGCCAGAGTAGATAAGCGGCACAGGAAGATGGCAAAATGGGTGCTTGGTCATGATATGACATTGGCCGAGTTTTTTGCTGCGGATATTGACAACAATGGTTTTGTGAGGTATGCAGTAAATTTAATTGTTTGCTGTAATTGTGCATTTTAATCTTGTTGATTCTTTGGGGTTGTTGGCTTGAAGCTTAATGATTAAGCATACTTCCTGTAAACTTATCCTATCACTTACAAGGTATTGGCTTAATCTTGTTACTAGTTTGTGTTTGCTTACATGTTTTCTTAATGTATTGAACTTAATTTTATTTATTTTGTATTTAAAAATTTTATATAATTTATAAATATTTGATATTTTAATCTAAATATATTACATTTAATTTTATTTGAATATTTTTCATATATATGTTTGTGGATTAAAAATATTTCAAAAATACCGATAAATTCAAAACGGTATACCGAAATCTACTAGTACCAATACATATAAGTATCAGAAAAAAATATTACGTCTTCTAATACAATACTGATAACCTTGGTAACAAGGCAATAGGTCATCCCTATCCCCAATCTGCATATAGAACAGAGTGAAAGTTGGCCTAATCCCCAATCTATTATTAAGAACAGGGCTGAGATTGGGCTAGATTTCCAGCCCAAACGAGGCTGGGCTCTTATGGGTATGCGGACTTAAGGAAAATTTTGCTCACCTTACAAACACGTTTTACCTAATCTGTTTTAAAACTTCTTAAGCAAGTTTTAGTTTTGTTCTTTCTCTCTTTATTTTTTAGTATTTAATTTATTAAATTTAACTATTTAAGGTAGTTAAGTATGTTTGTTCTTTTAATTTACACTTTTATTTTTAAGATTTTAAAAAATTTTTTGACTGAATTTAATCGTTAAAAAAATTGTATTAATTTTTTTTTCCTAAAAATATCTCTACCTAATTATTTATTTACACTATTACATATATCTATATAAAATCTATCATTAATTTTTTTTTCAAAAGCATATGTATTTTTTTATACCCTCCCCCTCCAAATTCATTTATCAAAATTTTTAATTAAAATATTAAATTTTTTCGTATTTATATAGTTTTATAATAATTTGGATATCTTAATATTTTATTTATTTATTGTGAATTGTTATTATGATGATGAATTGTATAACTTAGAATATTTGATATTCTAAAATAATATAATAATTATTTTTTTAATATTTTATTTTATTTCAATTTAAATTTATTAAGATTTTCTTTTATATATATATATATATATTGTTGATGCAACAAAATCCTCCTGTGGACTCAGTGCACCGACAACAATATTTTTATTCTCTTTGCTTAACTGATTGTTTAACCTACAACTGCAATAAAATTTTTGGGGGTGAAAGCTGGTTGTTCGGCGTAAACTCTTTGATGCTTAAATTAGGGTTTTTCTTTTTTAATGCGAGAGAGAAGAATTAAAGAGAATATAGGCTTGAAATCTCATAGTTTCATTTTTTTTACCTGATTATTTTTGGTCTTTTTTATAGATGTTCATGTCTTTCAAATATAGAAGATTCTATAGAATCTAGAAACATGTATTTCGTTATGCGAGAATTACGAAGATTTCATTAGGTAAGCATCGGCTTCCCGATTTTGTGAGATCTCATGCTCTTTTTGCGTAAACTATGTCTATTAGGCTTAGGATTTTTACTATGTAAATAGTTTTGCTTGTTAAGAATCCTTGTTGTAGAATAATCTGGGGAGAATTCTAGAAGGAAATGAATCCTTCTCAGATATGTAATTGTAGTGAGGTTTCAAAAACCACTACGTGGGGCGCTCTTTTGTATTAGAGATGAATTCAATAGGTTCGAGACCTTTAGTGAATTTCACCTAATACCTTGTAAAGGGATTTCAGGATCAATATTTGGAGCGATGATCCGAGGCCTTCTAGCTGACCAAACCTTCATGAAGAGGTTTAAAAATCGATGTTTAACATACTTACTTAAAGTATGTACAGCCAACCCTAAGAGGTCTTGGCTTCTACAGTGAGGCCTATCGTTATACTCTAGGCAGTTCTTATTGAACCAGATTAGGTCTCGGGATATTATGTTAGCTTTTCTTAAATCTTTATTTTGGGTTTAATTTCATCTTGGGCTTTATATACACATTAGGCCGTACCTTCAACATCAAGCCCCCTAATTTTAGTTAAAAATAATTATTTTTAACAAAAACTTAAGAGTTTTATTCGAAATGACATGACTGTTTATGGACTTAAATGCTTGACTTAAAATTCCCTAATTTCTTACACGTGGCAGACATTGATTAATCCTCGAGATTGCGACGTTTTGGGCCCCAAGTAATCTGGCTGGCCCCTATGATGGCTGCCTCTCTTTTTTTTATTAATGGAAGACATCCCTTCTTGTCTGACGTGTCATTGTCTTGTCCCTTAATCTGTAACGTACCTTAATGGATGGGGTTCTTCAGTTTCTTTAAATGCTTTCACTTTTCACCTTTTCACTCATTTTTGTTTTCACCTTTTTGCCGTCCTTCTTTGTGTGTTTCAAGCAGTGTTAATCGATAGTAAAACTCGAGCTTTTGACGATGTCTTTGCATTCTTTTCTTCAATAATGATAACCAGTAAGTTTCTATTTCTTCTCTTTTACTGATTATTGTTGAATTTGTAGTATTATTGGTTGCTTGTGGTCATTGTTAGATAGTTTCTTAGGACTAGAGACCCTAGGTGTAAACTTTGTGAGTTATTGACGATCTTGGAACGGCTTAAGATTACCTTATTTTCTTGTATGAACAAAGATGGATTCTATTGATAATGTTGCTGCTTTTAGGAGAGATAACTCTAAAGAGGAGACGTTCATTGTCCATGTTCCTGCTCCCATTTCGTCTAAATGGAACTCAACACCATACGAAGTAGACTAGTATCCTTCAAGTATTGGGGAGTTAGATTCAGAGGTTTATTCTAGGATGTACAGTATTCCTGAGAGGGTTTATCTTAGGGTATCAGAGGCAGATGAACTTCCAAGTTATCCGCCTGAGGGGGAGATAGCTTTCAACGAGGAACTTTTCCATTTAAGTGTTAAACTTCCTCTTCAACACTATTTCACCCAAATTCTTGCCTCCTTCAAGATTCCTCTTTAATACAAAGACTGAGGCCACATCTAGAAAGTAAAAAATCGTCATTAATGGAGCTTCCGGAGAAAGAGCGGAAAAGCAAGTGTGGATTAACTAGCTCGACTTGACTCTAGTATAGGTTGGATGTTTCCGTGAGCAATAAGCAACAAATCTCCCCTTATTTTGGGAAAGCTAGTGGCTACGTGTGAATTCTTTCAAGGCTAGGGGTGGCTTGATTCAACATTGTTGTTTACCCTGATCTGGTCGAGGTGGTTTTCCTTTACTAGCACGTAGGTGGTCTAAGTTCTTGTGACCGAGTTTTTCTGGCCTCTGTGAACATCTTTTCTTAATGTAATAAAGAAGGCTTCTCTGATCTATGGTGGGTGTCCACTAACTGCCATTCCTAGCTCGTCTCTCATAAAGCAATTTCAAGAGGAGTCGGTAGTTGGGCACTGGATCCCTTTAGACTTGGAGAACGTTCGACGTTGGGTTGAGGTTTGGTGAACCAACTGGTCACTCCTTTAGTTGAAGTATTAGACCCGTTTTTCATTGCGTAAGTTACACCTTCGGAATACCCATGAAGGGAATTTTTCTCTACTTCCCTTAATCTTCACTTTATGCCACGCCAACTCCTTTTTCTTCATAAGGTGTAGAATTAGACTAAAGGGCAGTTTTACGGTGGTTTTCTGTAAGTTAGAGGATCCTATTAAGTTTGTTTGTCTTGTGGCATCAAGTCTCGAACTCTACCCTTACTCTTGAGGAGATTGAGTTCATTTATATACTAAAAAGGAACCCTATAAGAAGCCTAGGGTGGTTTTACCTCTAGAACTGCCCCAAAAAACCGAACCCTTCACTAGTAACTTCACCTCCAATAAGAACTGGAAAAAGAGGTGGTTTTTTATTGGTGGTGACTAGAATTTCAATCTTGGCATCCATGTACTAATACTTTTTGGGGAGGCAGTCATTTGGAGTACTCGTCAAGGTTAGACCTTTATAGCAAAGAGAGAGTGAGGTTGGCTAGGGAGTCTGCTACTAACTAAAGTAATTTGCTTTCGGACAATGAGATGACCTCAGAAAAGGCCACCCAAAAAGGTAAATATCTTTGAATTTTTTCTATTCTTGAATTTGAATTGTAGTGTTTGTTGTGCAGGTGAAATGGCTTTCAAAGGTGATGCTCTAGACTCGACGAGGTGTTGTAGCGTTTGGCCAAGGCTAAAAAGGCTGGGAATGCTCTTCAACCTCTCAAGATTGCCTCCAAGAGTGAGGCTAAAGCCTTGGGGTATTCCAAGTCTGCTGGCCCTTCCAGCTCGGCTCGCCTCCTTGTCCCCAACAAAGGGATAGCGATCTGGGACCTTTTCCTCCCACTTCCCTAGTGGACAAGGGAAAGGGGAAAAAGAAGGCTGTAGCCGCGGCATCCAAGGAGAGGTTTCGGAAAAAGAAGCAGATGAGTGGCCAAGCGGATAAAGAACTAGTGGAGTCATTTGACCTTTCTGAACTTCTTCTTGAGGACCTTCTTGCAAGGAAGAGAAAGTTTTTTGAGCACTTTTTGTAACGCCCGCAATTTTGAAAATTTGTAATTGTAACATTTGCAGTATATAGAAAATTTAATCAAATAATTTGATATTATTTGATTAATTAAAATTTCATGTAACTTGTAATTTTAATTAATCAAATAATATCAAATTATTTGATTAAATTTTCAATATACTGCAGATGCTACAATTACAAATTTTCAAAATTACGGGCGTTACACTTTCATCCCTGTATAAATTAACAAGCCTAGAGCATCAGTCACAAATTTGCTAAGGATCTTGCTGAGCTCTCGGGCAAGACGTTGATGAACTATCAACTGAAGTCGTTGAGTCGGGTAAGTCAATTTTTCTTTATTCTTTTTAGAAGATAAAAATTCTCTTTAGATCAATTTTGACAATTTTTTGTTGGTAATTTTCAGCTTCTGTACTCTACTACATTAGAGCGAGGTGCCCTTGTGGAGGATTTCTCGAAGACCAAGTTCGAATCTATTTTGGGCAAGATTGGTCTGGAGCGAAAGGAGCTCCAGATTAGGGTGGCTACAACGAAGTCTTCTCTTATTAAAGCTAACAGAAAGTTGGGTATCTTGGAATCAGAGCTCAACAGCTTTTGGGAGAAGGGTCAGAGGCACCTTCAAGACTTTTACAAGGTGTGTGGGGAGTTGCGGCAGAGCTTGAGTGTAGAGAGGCACCGAAACTTGCTCTTGACTAGATAGACTATTGAGAATGACAAGGTGATGCAGACTCGACTCAGGGAGAGGGTCAATGACAGCATTGACTTGACCTGTGAGACGCTATAAGGTGAATACCCTTATCTTGACCTGAGGTAGTTGTATGCAGCCTTGGGGAGGTAGCCTTTATGCCAAGGTATGGAGCCTTCAAATGACCTTCTTCCGGAACAGGAGGAGTACCCCAACTTGAAGACAGAACGGTTCCTCCCGTAGAGTCTGTCTCTGGCACTTCAGTTGATTCGCTTAAGAAAACTGCGGTTGAGCTAGTGAAAGTTTCTTCTATCAAAGTGGTGGAGGTTTCTTTTGCTTCAGAGGCTTCTATGGTTACTGAGGTCGTCAATGCTTCTAAGGCCGCTTTTGACCTCGAGGCTTCGCTGGCATTCCAATTGATCCTTCTGTTGACTCCACTCTATCCTTCTGTTGACTCCACTCTTTGAAGGCTGAATTCTTCTTTTGATTTTCTTTCTTTTTGCAATGTAATGAACTTTATGTATAAAACTTGCTCATTAATAGAATACTTTTGATTTATAAACCTTTGTGTTGTTTTGTTTCTTTTTTGTTTTCTTCAATATTCAACGCTTAGTTTAATTCATAGACTTCAGCTGTTGTTAAACCCAAAATGTTGCCAAGGGAGATATGAAATGAGTTTAGTGGATAATGTGGGACTTATTGGCATTAATCATCTACCTTTCCTGTCTTAGGTTATCTGTAAACCTTGTTTTATGAACATAAGGACTAAAAAGAAGGTTTTCTAAAGTTATGACATTTTTTTTATTTTTTTAGAATTTTTAAAAGAATAGGGGATTTAAACAAAATTTTACGTATCAAAATAAAAGGAATTGCTTTCTTTCTAATGTCACTTGGCTTCGCATTCTTCTCTTGCACAGAATATCGTTTTCTCCATTTCTTTCTCAACCCTCAGCCAAATCATTTCAAATTTGGACCGATTGTCTTTCAAATTACCATCGCTAAATAATTTCTCGTCCTCTTCTATTTGATTTAGTATTAATTTTGAACTAGAAAAGACAAAAAGGAGCAAGGAAGAAAGTTATGGTTGAAGTCAATTTGGAGGATTCTTCAAGTCCAAGAATTTCAAGCATATCAAAGGATTTCTCTTGAGTTTTGGTAAGTATTACATCTATTTATAAGTTTTAAAGTTCATTTAAGTATAAATTTTGAAATAGGTTTTACTGTGCATGAGTTAAATTTTCGATTTGTGACATTGTGTTAAATTGAACATGATAACATGAATAAGTCTCTTTAATGGTTGTTTTTGAAGTGTTAAAATTGAGTTTAAGAGTTTGAATTAGTACGTAAATGGATTAAGGTTAGAATTGGTTTGGAAGAGAGGAAATAATGCGGACAGTTTAGACCTTTTGATAGTTATCCTCAGTTTTTGGAAAATAAAAATATTTTTAGGAAAATCTTATTATAGACTAAATTATTCTACACTGAAAAATCTTTCAAATAAGTACTTATAATACCAAATCCGAGCTCATTTTTCCAATCAAATAGCCTCTGAAATATTCTGATTTGGTCAGGTTCCATTCTTAGAAATTTTAAGTTTTAAGTATATGCTCCTAGCTCGAGACCAATGGTCTTGATTCGAGACCAATAGTCTTGACCAAAGACCAAAGGTCTTGATCTAAGACCAATGGTTCTGACCAGAGGACAATGGTCCTGACTTGAGACTAATGGTCTTGATCCGAGATCAATGGTCTTGACTAGAGAATAATGCTCCCGACCCGAGCTAAAATGAATATCAAACTTTTAGAGGTCATAACTTTAAATCCAGAAAGAGTTAGGGAACGTACAAAGTATCAATGGAAAGCTCTTTCCGAGCTCTATAAAATAAAAACCTGTGCTGAGTACAATGGTGCTAAGCTAAGCTAATTGTCCCCAATTCGAAACCAATGCTCCTGAACCTAGCTAAAATAAGTGACAAATTTTAAGAGGTTATAACTTTGGATCCAAAAAGAGTTAGGAGACGTACAAGGTATCAATGGAAAGCTCTTTCCAAGCTCTATAAAATGATGACCTGAGCCAAGCACAATGGTACCAAACCGAGTTGCCGAGCTGAACCGATTGTCCCTAATTTGAGACCAATGCTCCTGAACTGAGCTAAAATAAGTGTTAAATTTCTAGAGGTTATAACTTTGGATCCAGAAAGGGTTAAGGAACATACAAGGTATTAATGAAAAGCTCTTTCTGAGCTCTATAACTTGATATCCTTAGTTGAGCACAATAGTACCGAGCCAAGCTGATCGTGTCTAATCTGAGACCAATGCTCCTGAACTAAGTTAAAATAAGTGTTAAACTTCTAAAGGTCATAACTTTGGATCCAAAAAGAATTAGAGAATGTACAAGATATTAATGGAAAGCTCTTTCTGAGCTCTATAACATGATGTCCTATGCTAAGCACTATAGTGCTAAGTTGAGCTAATTATTTCTATTTCGAAACCAATACTCTTGAATCGAGCTAAAATGAGTGTCAAATTTTAGAGGTCATAACTTTGAATCTAAAAAAAGTTAAGGGACATACAAGTTATCAATAGAAAGCTCTTTCCAAGCTCTATAACTTAATGTTTATGCCAAGCACAATAGTGCTGAGCTGAGCTGATTGTCTCTAATCCGAGACCAATGCTCCTGAACCGAGCTAAAATGAGTGTCAAATTCTAGAGGTCATAACTTTGGATCTAGAAAGACTTAGGGGACGTATAAGGTATCAATGGAAAGATCTTTTCGAGCTTTATAACTTAATGTTCTATGCCAAGCACAATGGTGCCAAGCCAAGCAGATTGTCCCCAATCTGAGACCAATGCTTCTGAATTGAGCTAAAATAAGTGTCAAACTTTAAGAGGTCATAACTTTTGACGTAGAAAGAGTTAGGAGATGTAATAGGTATCAATAGAAAACTATTTCTAAGCTTTATAACATGGATACTAAAGCTGACCTGATTAAGGTCATTTTTGAGGTTAAAATGTCAAAATAGTTCAAAGGTATATGTATATGACTAATACCTATCATGCATACATGTATCAAATTAAGGATTTATAAAAGTATGAATGGAATTGAATATTTATAATATTCAACATGTGTTATTTAGGCAACGAGAATTAGGGAGAAGGACCTAGTAGGTGCAAAGATTCGTAGTGGGAGTGGTTACCCTCCCATTGCAGTGAGTAAATTTATACATACATAAATATTATATTAATATATGTATGTTATACATATATGTATTACTTGTGTGTTAAACAAGTGATTTTATTGTTAAAAGAAATTTAAAGTAAAACTGTTTTATGTGAAGTACATGATATTAAGTTGATTTGATTACTTAGTTTGCTAGTAAATGTTATTCAATATACATGCTGAAATGGTTGGGGAGACCAGGATTTGATTATATGTTTTAAAATCATTGATTGTAAATGATTTTATTTTAATGCATGTATTATTGGTGATGTGGCTAGTTAAGCCAATATTGATTTATAGCCAATAGGCCTAATGTATGGCCAATAGACCTGTTATTTGACTGTATATACAGGAAGGTAGCCTATGGACAGACCTATTGAAAGGCTGCATAGGTGAGTGGAGCCATAATGGGGCTGGTATAAGGGAGAATGTCCATGGCAAGCCCACTATGTACCGAACACGTGGATGCATGGTTATATAGATACCCTATGAAAAGTCTTGGCGGCTTGATAGGGTTATTCTGAATTTGATGGATATGACGAGGGCAATCGTTAGTATTACCAAGCGACTACTCGGGGCCAACATTAGTGAGACAGACGATGTTTTATAATTTATGTTTTACCTTAATAAAATGATTTTGTAAAACATGAGATATGATTTGCTATTTTATAAAGAATGCATTGCATATGGTTTTATACATAAAAGACTCACTAATAGTTTTGATGTTACCTCAACCAAGGTAGCGGTAGAGAAAGTATGGCTAGCCCGGTTTGAATTATTTGAAACTATTTGCAGATCAATAAATTGTTTTCTTATCATTTGATTTTGTGAAAATATATATGTATTTGAGAATATGATGTAAATGAAATCCCAATATATGTATTTGGAAATGAGTGTGCATGTATGTATATATATCTACTTTATTTACTCACTGAGTACAGTTGTATACTAATTCTTCACTATTACAACTTTCAGGTTAGGTGCCCTAGTACTCGCTGGGTTAGTGGTAGCGTTAGAGAGCCTACGACTCTCTCGATAAGTCTTCTTTCTTGACTTACATATGTACTTTGAGTCCATTGGATATAATTTACTGAATATTTCTAATTGGATTTTTTAATGTATTTGGAAACTAAATATTTATGTAATACTCATTTATGTTCAAACTCGACTGGGGATGATTTCCAAGATTTTGATATTTTAATTATTGAATTTGTGTTGTGGATGAATTGACGACGGAGATCAATTCTTTGTTATTAATAATCCCAAGGAGAGAATATTTCATTATGAACTGTTTTTAGGTTTTGGATGTTTACAGGGAAGCCTTATAAGCTCTCTTGATACATTCTAGAGTATATGGTGTATCATGAAGGTCTGTGGTGATTGTCATAGGAGATCCCCGAGGTCGGGGCTTGACATTATCATGTTCAAGTAGGAGCTGTGTTAGTCTTAACTTATCTTTCAAGACTTAACGATTTTAGGATATATTGATACTTTGACTTCAGGTCGTTGATAATGATTTGAAGCTTGTCGTCCCTTGTATACTTTGAATTCATTCTTCAAACTTAATAAAATCTAGGGTTTTCTTGCTCCTAGACTCTCATAAATTCTTACCTATTCTTAAATTATGTTTGAGGCATTATTTGAGTAATGGATCTTATTATTCTGAGGCAGTTCGAAGATTTAGTCTTCTTGAAATCGTACCTACTTCGTATCCCAGGTTTTTCCTAGGATTTATTTAAGCAGTAAATGCTAGCTGATCACCTCGGAACCCAATTCCCCGCTACAAGTCTTTGAGATCATGCTCAAGGCTTGTTTAAGTTGGGGATAATATTATTTCAGGACGGATGGGTATGTGGTCACCCAAGGACCTTTCTGCTCTTGTACATCTTGAGGTCTTGCTTGAGGTTTTATCTGAGCTGAGGATACTATTACCTTAGGGTAAATAAGAAGTTAATATATAGAAATTGTGTCACCTATACTTGGGTTTCGGGAAGAGATTACCTCGAGACGTTTTGAGATAGTCACCCGAGAACCTCTTTTACTCTTATACAACCTGAGACCGTATTAAGAGCTTATTCGAGCTGAGGATGATATTATCTTAAGGTAAATGAAAAGTTAACGTCTGGGAATCGTGTTGCTCATACTTGGGTTTCGACAGGAGATTACCTCGAGACGTTTTAATTTCTTTGTTGTCTTGGCTTGGATTCATCCACTAGTCAATGCTTTCTTTTAAAGACCATTCTAGTGAAAAATAATTATTTTCTTTATTCATTGGGCAACATTGTTACATATATTTTTTTTATGATTCTACGGATAATACAACTTTCAACGTTCAATGTTCTATGGTTTTCTAACTCTATTCCTTGTCGGTGATTCCAGCTTGTAAACTCTGGGTCTGAGAATTTGGATGACTTTGTATGACCTTTCCTAGTTTGCCCTAAAAACACTTTCTTCTAGTATCTTAGTGTTCAAGATTACTTGTCTCAAGACCCAATCTCCTATTTGAAAGGAATGATGCTGAACATATTTGTTGTAATACTTGGCCACTCTTTGTTGGTGGGTTGTTGTCCTTATCCTCACATGATCTTTTTTTTTCTTCTAGCAGGTCTAATTCCTAGCGCAAGTTCTAGTCATTGGATGTTTGATCTTAGTTGCTGACCTGGAAAGTTAGTATATCGACCTAGATAAGAATCATTGCCTCACATTTGAAAGCTAGACTATATAGAATTTCGCCTGTGGTCACTTTGGAAGTGATTTGATATGCCCAAAAGACCTCAAGAAATTTGTCAATTCATGTACCTTTGTGCTTTTTAAGCTTCTTTTTAAGGGTTTTTTGATGACCTTAGTAGCGGTTTCTACTTGCCCTTTGGCTTTTGGGTTAACCGGTGTTATGAGTCTGAGGTCAATCGATAAATTCGAGCTGAATTCCCTGAAACTCGAATTTTCAAATTGCTTTCAATTTATCTGTAATTAACACTTGTGGTATTCCGAATCAGTAGATAATATTGTATTTTACGAATGTCATAACCCTTTTTTCTATTATAGCGGCCAAGGGCTCGACTTCTACCTACTTTGTGAAGTAGTCAATAGCCACTATGGCGTACTTTATGTTGGTTTGAGCTAGGGGCTGTGGTCCAATGAGATCGAGTCTCTACTGGGAGAATGGCTAAAGACTTGACAAAGAGGTTAGCTTTTCTAGAGGCTGTCTCGGGATGTTGTCGTTGTTGGCCCAGTTGCAACACCCAAGAGGGAGGTGAATTAGGTTTTTAAAATTTAGCAATTAAAAACGTATACAATGCAGTGTAATAATAAAACAATAATTAAAGAGAGAGAGATACAAACACAGTTTTATAGTGGTTTAGCAAATCTTGGCCTACATCCACTCTCTCGGATGCAAATTACTTCCTTCGAGGTTCAACTAACTTCTTATTTTGACGGAACAAGAAACACTCAATACACCCCTTCTGAGTTGAAGGGTAACCTTACAACTTTTTTTCTACAAGTGAAGGTAATCCAAGGTGATATTCTTTAGTACGGGTGAAGATGTATTCAATACCAAATTGCAAATGTATATTGGAGTTTTGATCTCACACAAGAATAGATATTTCAATAAGCTCTCACAAGAAAATTTTCTCTCACATAAGATTTGAAAGATTTATAATAGAGAGAGAAAAATTACTATTTACATATATTAATGTTGTTCAAGGATTTCTTGTTGATATTGATTGCAAGTGATTATTCTGCATCTCTTTATTGTGTATCTTCTATTTATATTTATCCTTTGTGTGAAGAAAACTTGTCTAATGGCTTGATTTTGTACATTTATTATTCGCTATTAATGTTGCAGAAGTTACTGTTGAGCTTTAAAACAGAGAGAATATCGATTTGTTTCTCCATGTATTGATCTCTTTAAGTGAACAGTATAAATTTCATCCCGTATATCGATTTCTACTTCTCCAAGTATCAATTTATTTTTGTTGAAGTTATTTTTGAGTTTTAGTGTATCGATTTGTTGATGTAGAATATTGATATGGTCAGCTTTGTAATTATTTTTCAACTCTCTGTGAAGACTAGGTATTAATTTCTTGTCTCCAAGTATCGATTTAGTTACCTCTATAATTATTTTGCAACTCTCTGTGAATACCAAGTATCGATCTGCTGATCTTCATGTATCGATTTGGTTGCCTCTGTAATTATTTTGCAATTCTCTGTGAAGACTATGTATCGATATGCTGATCTCCATGTATTGATATGGTTATGTTGGTGATTTCATTTGAAGCTACTATCTCAGGAACTATTAATATCCTTATTTATTTGTATCGATCCTTATTGATGTATCAATATATTATTAATCTTGTATCGATATATTATTAATCTTGTATCGATCCGTTTACTCATATATCGATCTGTTTGTCTCTAAATATCGATCTAGAGGCTTTTTAATGTACTTAGACAGAAATTTGTTGAGTAATAATTTCAACCATATTCGTGCATAATTTTGAGATACATTTATGACCTTTTTATTTTACTTATATATTATTAAAAAAATATGCATATTAAGATTTGATATCATCAATTTATCTTATGATATCATCAATCTCCCCCTTTTTTTATGATGACAAAATAAAATAAGTGCCTAAGACTTAATGTGAATTGATTATTCTCCCCCTTAATGTGATGTTTAACTTATCTTTTAAATTTGAGTTTTCTCCCCCTTTATCCATAAAGATTTATGCATGCTTTACATATATATTTTCTCCCTTTTTTTTTTTTTTTTCAGTAATCAAAGTAGGAAAATAAATCAATGATATTACTTATAATCAATACAATCATGCCAATCAATGATATTAAGGCTATGCATTTCAGACATAATTAACATATTCATAATGGAGAAATACAAGGACAGAACAATTGTTAATCAAGAAGAAAAGTTTTCATTTAGCAGAAAAATGCATACAAAGGCTAGATATTGTTCAATGGGTGCCAAAAGAGTCTGAACTGTCACTATCGACATCCAGGTCTACAGGGGTATATGTAGGCTGGGGTGTAGGAGGAGGGGGTCACGAACAAAATGCGGAGGTCGTAGGTCTATGATAGGCAGAAGTAGAAGCTAGTGCAGGTGCTGGTGTGGATGCCTTAGCCAAGATGTGCATAAATCTATGGGTTTCACTACAGAATTTCACTCCAAGTCTTCGAAGCTGAACTATCGAGTTGCCATCCCAAGCGAGGTGCTCTTTAATCTTATGCATTTGAGTAGTCACCATGCTGATAAGGCGCTCATCGAAGTTGGACATTGTTGTCTCAAATTTCTCCTCCATGTAGTTTAGCTAACCTTGCATGCTCTTTAGAATAGACAGAATGGCAGATGTAGTTGCTGATTGAGTTGGTGGCTCTGTCTAAGGTAAGGGAGCAGGAGAGGGAGGTACAAGTAGCTTATTTTCTGGTACAGTCGCATCTTGTGGTTATTCGTGCATAGTCTACTGTTCATGATTTTCTAGATGCTTGTATCGAGCTTGAATTATCCATTGCCTATCAAATGTCTACTCATAGTGCATGTGGCGTAGGGTTGTTTTTGATAATATGGCAGCAGTTGGCGACTCAATGGTATCGGTTTCAGCGTGTATCTAAAATGGACTCTTTCAAATAATTACGGAGACCATATAGCCATAGTGTAGATGGTTGGCTTCGGACATTGTGGTTTTCACCATTGCATTAAGAATCCACGATATTAGATTAGGTCTCTTCCCTTCCATGAGGCACTGCATCCACCACATATCCTCGTATGTCATCTCCGAATATTGTCCAAAATAGGCTTTAAGGTTGTATGAGACAATGAGATGAAGAATCCTCTCATGGATGCCTAGATGGACTGGTTTGTTGTCCACCGCTGTTAAGTTTGGATTGTTAAAGATTACCTTGCATGCTTTAAAAGGCTGAAATGTGTTTGCTAGATACGAAATGCCCTATTTTGGTATGTGAGTGATGCAGAACATAACACTAGCATTTACTTGGAACGAATGTCCACGAATGTTGCTTGTAAACTTTGTCATTCGAGATCGGCCTAAATGAGGATCCTTGATGTCCATATTTGAATAGAAAATCTTGACTAGGCTGTCAAAGCATTTTCTTCTAAAACTTAGGTATTCAATCCATTCGAATTCTTTAAAGATTTTGAGATTGAGAAATTTGATGAAAATAAGAAGATTGAAGTCCAAGACACGTCCAAGAGCAATTTTTCAGTTCAAAAAGAGGGAGAGGTACTGATCCTCTGATTCACGGTTCTAGAAATCAGTATTTGAGGGAGAAGGTTCAGTTGTTCTCTACCTTTTTTGTTGACTTCGACATTCTTAGTTCTAGGCATTTTGTAGTTGAGTTTGGACGAAAAGATTGAGGAATTGAAGAATAGAACTTTGGATTTTAATTAGTTAGGGTTTGTAGTGAGATAAAGCTTTAAGTTGCTGATGGAGAGAGAAGTATTGATATGTTTGGTTCAAAGCAGTTTCTCTCCTTTTAATCGCATAAAAGTATCGATACATGGAAAAAAATATCAATATTTTCTGAGATTTGAATGATATATCGATCTGTCTTAAAAAGGTTTCGATACGTTTTGATATTTAGGTATAAGTATCGATACGTTGGATTAAATGTATTGATACATATAAGCAAATTCAAATTTGGGTCTGGCCTTTAATAGGCATTTAATTTTGGCGGTTGACAACTTAGCTTTCACAAATTTCAAAATTTGAGTGATCATACATTATTTTGATTCAAAGTATCGATCTGAAAGGAAGAATATCGATACATACTGGAAATGAGTGCCGTATTGATATGTTAAGAGAATGTGTCGATGCTTAAATAGTAACACATAAAGGTATCGATATGTTTTCAATGACATATTGATCCGTTATCGTGGCATCGATACTTTATGACAGATATATTAATTCGATGCATTCCGGTAGTTAAATTTTGCCAGTTATATATACACAGACAGGAAAAACTCAACAATATTCAAATAATTTTCATCATTCCTAGTTTTATTCTAATTACACAAAAATGATCTCTATCAAGTGGTTTTGTGAAAATATCAGCTAATTGGAGATTTGTGTTTATATATTCTAAGCAGATATCTCCTTTATTAACATGATCTCTAATGAAATGATGACGAATTTCTATGTGCTTAGTCCTAGAATGATGAACTGGATTTTTAGTTAGATTTATAGCACTTGTGTTATCACAAAAAATAGGAATTTTACTAAGGTTTAATCCATAATTTTGCAATTAGTACTTAATCCATAAAAGTTATGCACAATAACTACCTACGGATATATATTCGGCTTCGGTAGTGGAAAGTGCAACGATATTAAGGCGTTTCCAAGAAAGTAGCAAGTACTACTTGTACTTTTTCTATCTACTTTACATCCTCTATAGTCGGCATCCATGTAGCATTTTAAATTAAATTCACCATCTTTTGGATAAAATAATCTTATATTTGGTGTCGTTCTTAAATATTAGAAGATTCGTTTTACCGCTATAAGATGTGACTCCTTAGGATTGAATTAAAATCTCGTACAAACACACACTCCATAGAGAATGTCGGGTCTAGAGGCGGTCAAATAAAGTAATAATCCTATCATGCCCTTGTATAATCTTTGGTTTACACTCTTTCCTTTTTCATCTTTGTCTAATGAAGTGGAAGTGCTCATAGGAGTTAAAATGGATTTGCCTTATATTATATCAAATTTTCTTAAAAGTTCTTTGATATACTTTGATTGGGAGATGTAAATTTCATTATTTATTTGTTTAATTTGGAGTCCTAAAAAGAAATTTAATTCTCTTATCATACTCATTTCAAATTCACCTTTCATTAAATTTAAAAATTCAATGCACAAGGACTCATTTATACTTCCAAAAATGATATCATCAACATAGATTTGTACTAATATAATATCATTATCTTTACTTTTAATAAAAAGAGTGGTGTCAACACTCCCCCCCAAGAAATTACATTTTAGCAAAAATTCACTAAGTCTTTCATACTAAGCTCTAGGTACTTATTTTAGACCATAAAATGCCTTAGTGAGTTTAAAGACACGATTTGGAAAATTGTAGTTTTCAAAACTGGGAGGTTGCTTTACATAAACTTCTTCATTTATAAAACCATTTAAAAAGTGACTTTTCACATTTGATAAAGTTTAAAATTTTTGTGGCATGTAAATACTAAGAGTACTCTAATGGCCTCTAATCTTGCTATGGGAGCATATGTCTAATCATAGTCTATGCCTTCTTCTTTACTATATCCTTAACCTTGTTTAGATTGGGAATATCTCTCAATAGACCTTGTTTAGCAAGTTTTCACAATAGATCTATGCTACAATGTCCTAGTCTTCTATGCCACATCTAAGAATCATCACAATAGGCTTGCAAACATATGCCATTCATTTCATTCAATTTTTCTAGTTCTATGACATATACATTATTGTTCTTAGGTGCATAGAATAATTTATTTTCATACTCATCCAATACCTCACAACTATTCATAAGAAACATGATTTTATATACATGATCACACAATTAGCTAATACTAAGTAAATTATATTTAAGACCTTTAACATATAAAACATTTTTTATTTTGATTAAATTAAGGTCAATTGTACTGATACCTTTCACCTTACCTTGGCTATTATCTCCGAAGATCACATCTTTTCTTTCTTCTTTCTTTAGATGGAGAAATAGCTTCTTGTTTCCTGTCATGTGTCTCGAGCAACCATTATCAAGGAACCACTTCTTTTTGTACTTGTTGCTCTTCACATGTGGTACCTACAAAAATAGCAAGTTTATGTTGATACTTAAGTAACTTTGGGTCTATAGATATTAATTCGACCCTTAAAGGTCTTGGCCATTTTAGCATGCATAATTTTCTTAAGTCGTGTTCCCTTAAGTACCCATATCATTTTAGGTCCATTATACTTATTTTTCTTATGTAAACATGTGTTGCTATAATAACATTTTTTATTACAATAATGACTAGTAATGATGATGTTACTTGTTTAGCTTTCACAAAGTAATTTATATAGGACTTTTGTTTGATTCCTTGTTTATATCCAAGTCCGGCTTTATCAAATACTAATATTTGACTACCTAAAAAATTATCTAATAATTCTATTCCTTGTATAAATTTAGCCAAGATTTCTTTGAGAGAAGCTATTTCACCTTTCAAGATTTTATTTTCATCTTTTAACATATCAAGTTCATTAGGTGAGCTAGATTCATTCTTAATTTCTAGTTCTTTAACTTTTATTTTCAATGAGTCATTTTCCTTTAATACCATGGAGTCCTTTTTCTTTGCTTCTTTATATTTTGCATATAAATCCTAAAAATTATTTCAAAGTTCCCCATATAATGCAATCAGGTTTTCATCTAATAGATTATCATTACTATGTGAACATATATCATAAAATGAAGAGTTTTGATCTAGAGAGGTTACCTCATTTTCTAGTTTTTTCATGAGACAGAAATTTGCTTTCTCGGCTTCCGATGATGAAGTACTCTCTTTGCTAGATAAGTTATCCTATGTCACTTTCATTGCCTTCTTCTTGTTCTTGTCCTTCTTATTTTTTCTTACTGGATATTCAAGTCGTGTATACCCCGGTTTCTTGCATTCATAGCAAATGATTTCTCTACATTTTTCTTTTTCCTTTTCAAGGCTTTTCTTAAATCCATCCTTTCTTGGATAATCTCTTATTTTCCAGTTTATTCCCTTGGACCATTTTTTGTTGAAGAATTTTCTGAATTTTCTGGCCATGAGAATAAAATCATCTTCATCGGAATCTTGTTCACTCTCATCTTCCTTTTCTTCCTTTTTGGTGCTCTTTAGTGCTATGTTTC
>JAXCLQ010052521.1:0-18452 GCA_035584115.1 Cedrela odorata | reverse complement strand
CAAGAAAAATAAAATCATGTACTTAGGTCTATATATGTATCTATGACGTTTTATTACCTAAGTGTCAATTCTACTATGCATACATACTTTAAAAAAAAAAAAAATTTCATTCGCACTCTAATGCGTCCGAAAAAGAAATTCATTATTGTCGGAATCGAATACATTTAAAGTATACTGAATTTGGTGGGTTCTACAATAGTCCATCCCTCAAGGATTTATTATAGAGGGAAGCTTACCCAATATGGTCCATCCCTCAAGGATTTGTTTTAGAGGGAAGCTCAACCAACATGATCCATCCCTCAAAGCTTGTTTCAGAGGGAAGCTTACTCATTACGGTCCATCCCTCAAGGTTTTTCATTATATTTGTCTCAAATTAACCCAGAAATCAATTTATCATACCTTATTCATCCATAGAAACAATTTATAATATCTAAGCACATTTTCTATGATTTTTACCCACTCATACTAAGCGCTTGTACCCAAAATCTCAAAGCATGCAATTCACATAATATCATTCATCACATATGTCACACATCAGCACAACTCAGTTCACCACACCTCAATCCATCCATAAAAACATTTAACAAATATTCAAAATATCTTATGGAATTCCCTTACTCCAAACATATAAATTTTCGATCATATAAAATATTTATAAACATTGAATGCATAGACAACTTAACAATTTCAAATCAAATTCCAAAACATGTATATCTACAATATTTTCCTTTAAACCATATTTTTGTTCTCCATCAGTAATAATAAAACTATTTTTTAATGTATAAAATAATAAGTTTTATAATATAGTGTAAAAAGATGAAAATACATAAAGATCTACTCACAGGTTTGCGCTTAACCTCGTCCAACTCATAGCATCGTTGATGATTGACCGGAACTGACTATCTACAAATACATATTCTTCATCAAAACTCATAACCACACATACTTTCCATATTCGCAAATAAATATATTGTATATAACAATAATCCTTATTAAGAAATCAAAATGCTTCAAACCTCTGCTATTTAATTCGAAAAGTTATAACTTCCATCCTAGTTATTTTAAGCAATATCTATCCGCGATAGGGGTGACTTCACATTTTTGTTCGGATCAATCAGTAATAAATTTTAAGCCGAATTATTAATATGGTCATCTCTTATACGCTTAGTTTATATGGCTTTTTATGATGCCTTATTTGGATTTCTATAGTTTAAATTATACCTAAATGAATAAATATTGTTCTAACCCCATTTCATAACAGGGTAGCAAGTTTCCCAAGTTTTATGGGAATTCATTTCTTGACGAAAAAATTTTAAGTCTTGACTATGTTATTCTTTGTTACGTCTAATTTTTGTAACACTTTACAAATCTTGATTTTGATTCATAATATTTGAGTTATTATTAATTTACTACACATTGCGCAGACATTAGACAATGTGCATGCCAAACAGGACACTCGACTTTCAACCTTTGATGAGAATTCATCTCTGTATAAAATAATATAATTTTTGGATATGTTATTCCTTTATGTGTCTAGTTTTTATAGAATTTTATGTGTTAAACACCGATGTCGGAAATACTATTTTGTTTTAGATATTTTATATGCTACTCAGCATTTTTAGCAAACCAAAATGCAATACAGAGCGGCCATTTTTAAAATTTACTGGAAACTCGTCATTTCCCAAAAAATTCTAATTTCTAACAGCGTTTGTTGTAATTGTGTCTAGTTTCCCTAGAATTTTACGCTTTATTAATTGAAAGTATATAATTCATTTTATGAACAAAATACCAAACTTAGGTCAGAAATTCCAATAAGCCAAAATTGCCCCCGTTTTGCCGATTTTCTAGCCCCATGTCTTAACCATGCTTTAGTAACCATAAATGTCACGCCTCAAACCTGGGGTCCACCCGTGACAATCACCACAGACCTTTATGATACACCTTATACACCTAGAATATATTAAAAGAGCTTGTAAGGCTTTCCTGTCAATTCCCAAAACCTGAAAATAGTTTATAAAACAAAAATTTTCATTCAATGGGATCATCATCAAAGAATTGATCATCCATGACCAATTCATCTACAACAAAATCAAATAGTAAAATACCAATATAAAAATAATTTTTCATTTGGGTGGAACAAACATAATCATTACATAAATATTTAGTTTACAATTGTATTACAGAAAAATTCAATTACATTTATCCAATGGGATAATCTACACATATGAGTCAAGAAAGAAACCTACTCGGAGCGTCGTAGGCTCTTTACTACTACCGCTAGTCTGGCGAGTACTAAAGTACCTAACTTGAAAGCTGTAATAGTAAGGAATGAGTATACAACTATACTCAGTAAGTAAATAAAGTACGTACATATATACATACATTCACACGCATTACCAAATCATGATATTAGGATTTATCTTTCAACTTATACACAAAATATAGATATATATGTTGACTTAAATCAAACAATCATTAAACAAGTTAAGGGTCTGCATACAATTTAAAATAGTGAATTGGTTTGGTCATACTTTCTCGACCTCTGCTTTGGTCGAGACAACGTCAAAAACCATTATTGAGTCTTTAATACATAAAACCATATGCAATGCATTCTTATAAAGCATAAAATTATTTCTCATGCTTTGTGAAATCAGTTATTTTCTGTAAAACGTGCATTTTATAAAAACAACTGTCCATCTCACTAATATTGACCCCGAGTAGTCATTTGGTGATAGAGTGATTATCATCGTCATATCCATTAAATCCATGAGATCTATATCAGGTCTCCAAGACTTTCCATAGGGTCTCTACAGCGGCACATACGTGCATAGCACATAGTAGGCTTTCCATGGCCTTTTCCCCTTATATCAGCACTACTGCAGCTCCACTTACCTATGCGGCCTCTCATAGGTCCATCCATAGGCTACCTCCCTGTATATACAATAAATAAACATGCCCAAGGGCTATATAACTGGCCCATTGACTATATACAAATATCCGACCTTACCGGCCTCATCACCAAAATACATGCATATTTCAAATTAAATTATTTTCAACAATGATTATAAATAAGTTCAATAAATCAGGTCTCTCTGGTCATTTCAGCAAGTATATCAAAGCATTTCAATAACAGACCACATAATCAAAATATCCCAATATCAATTTAATCACAATAAAACATGTTCATTTCACTTTAACCATAGAAATCCATTGTTTCACACACAAGCAATACATATAAATATAATAGGCATATAGTTATATATTTATGTATGTATAAATTTACTCACAACAAGGGGAGGGTAATCACTCCCACTACTATTTCTCGCACTTATTAGATTCTTCTCCCGGGTTCTCGATGTCTAATACCAAACATGTATAATATAATGAATTTCATGATTCTAAATAATTAACATATATGCACTAAATGCAATGCTCGTGGAACATAGCTAAAATCTCTTAATTGGCACATTTCACTTCACGAGGCTTAATTAATGATACCATTTATCCCATTTCTAACAATGAAATCTCATAGCAATAACTATTTCTATTCCACATTTTCTTCTAAAACGAATTTACTCATTCCAATACAATATTCAACATGTATATAATCATCATATACTTTAAATTACTGTAAATCAACATAGTTCTACATTTCCTTGGATGAACAGTGAACCCTAGGTTTTCAACATGCTTAAATTTTTAAAATTACTCTTATAGCATGTTAATAAACCTACTTAGAACTTTTAGAAGTCCTTAGAAACCTTGGATCAGTGTTTAAACGGAAAACTCCAATTTCTCTTTTAACTCTAATTCCTTCCTTGTTATTTCCAGTTTGAAATCGATACCAATTTGTAGAGAAGAGGTGGGTTAAGCACTTGACAACATACATTTGCAAGAATAACCTAAGATTTTAAAGAAATCTGTGAAGAAATCAAAGAGATAGAGAGAGAGGTATGTTTTAGAGAGAGAGAGAGTAATGAATGAATGAAGAGAACATTGTGGAGTTAATTCCTTTTGTGGGTATTTATAATAGTGAGTGAAAATACCAAATTATCCGTTGAATTTTACCTAGATTAGCGTCATGTATCTATACCTTTGGATTAGGTATCGATACTTTTGGCTAGGTATCGATACCTTTGGGGTTGGGTATCGATCCATTTATGAAAGTTCAATTTTAGAATTTCCTTTAATCCCGAGTATCGATACATTTGCCTTCATGTATCGATACCTTTGATTAGTTCGCCTTATAATTATTTTCCAACTCTCTGTCTTACTATGTATCGATACCTTTGATAAAAGTGTCAATCTGGTCCATCATGTAATTATTTTCAAACTCTTTATTTTAAAATACATCGATACTTTTTCCGTAAGTATCAGTAAGATCGCCAAATAGGTCAGCATAGGGCAATTTGCGAAAACGCAATATATGCTAAATCCAAATTACTTAATTCATTTAATTCTCATACCATGCATTAACTTAAGTCACCTAAGCCTCATTAATGTGTCAACTAACCATAAACAATGCATGTGTAAGTAAGAATGTCATACAATGATTATTTTAACCTTATGTTCAAATATCAGGGTTTTACAATAACTATATATATTGACACCTTAATTTCATATTCCACAATAAGTGGGAAGCATTTTTTGAAGATTTATTGGGAGGATAAAGGTAAAGTGATCTGTTATAGAAAAACCATCTAGTGATAAAGCACTCGTAAAAAGAGTAGAACAAAATGTTAGGATAAAAAAGACAATAATATAGGAAGCATAATCAATTTATATCGGTCATATTGAAGTGTTGTGGTTTTTATATCATAGTTTTTGTCAAATAAATCCCTAAATCAATGTTATGCATAAGTTGGCGGTGACTGGTAACCATCTGCTGGCAAGTAAAAATGAGTGTTTACTAAGCATTTTAGCTATTGTGTTTTCAAAGTTAAGTATAAGCAGGTCAGTCCCAAACAAACCTTAAATCCATTTACTTTGCAACTCTCAACTACATAAAACCAATTAACCCAACAAAACTAAACCTCTTTTAATGTAATTACGGTTCCAACTATATTTCCCATTTCCTAACCTATTGTTTTTCTTATGTCTATACCTTTACACCATCATCCCATAACCCAACTTGGTCCCTTTGTTAACCATTCTTAACACAAGCTACTCTAATGTCTAGGACCACAAAAGAAAAACTCTTAAGTTTTACTATTCATATATTAAAGTTTTGCTACCAGAATAGAAGTGTAAATGCTCAGCCTTTTCTGGGCTTATTCTGTTTAAAACCCAAAAATTCTCTCAATTTAGCTGTTTATCCGTATTAAACCAAGTAATTCGCACCAATTAAGAAACTTGAACTAAATTCTAGGAGCAAGAAAATAATAACAATAATAAATAGATAAACATTTGCAGTTATGGTTAGAGAGATGGGCGTATGGAATGGAGGGTATCCTGACAAGCCAAACGGTAGAGAAATGGCCCTAACCAAGCTTAGATCGAACAACATAACGATCATTCTTAAATGCATCTCCAATTCTAATGACGTGATAACCACCACGGTGGTAATCTACCGTCCCTTCATCCTCCAATGTATAATTTTTTGCTCTCTCTCTCCACTGCTCACTATATCCTCCTCCATTTCTTCCTACCTTATGGTTTCTTATTCTTTCAAATATGCTGCAAAAACTAAAATTTTTCTCTTTGTATTTTTGGCCAAGACAAAGCCCCTTCCCTTTACGTAATTTTGCCTCATCTTCTCTCTCTCTATGTTTTCCCGTCCTTCCTCCTCTCTCCTCTCATCTCTCTCATTTTTCTTTTCTTTTTCTGTTTTCTCCTTACTTCCTCCTATCCAGTTTCGTCTTCCCTTGCTTAACCTTATCTTATCTTCTTCACTTTTGTCCTCTTTCTCTCAACAATTCCCTTTTCTTCTTCTCTTATACACAGTTTCTTCTCCCTTTTCTCCCTCCATTCTTCCCGTACCTTCCTCCCTTTCTATTATGTTTCTTTTCTTTTTATGTTAACTTGATTTCTATAGAAAAGTAAAGAAGAATCTAGAGAAAACATGCCTTTTTTTGCATAAGCTTAGCTTCTCTACATTTCTAGACCATTCTCATTGTTTCCTTTAACAAAGAAAACATAAAAATCAAAAGAATTTTCATTTACTTAATTAAAAGCATATCGGCTGAGTATTTAAATCTTAATTGGGCTTAAATTATTAGTATTGGGCCTTTATTTATCCAAGCTTTTGGGCTTAATCTTTATGTTTAAACTTATATTGAATTTTGGTTTCATTTGATTTGATTTATTTATTTTAAATATTCAAGGAAATAATAATAATAATCACCTAATTAGGTGGATAAAATTCTATGCCTCAATTTTATGTTATCTATGCCTACGTAATCCATGGTTAATTTTTCTCGCAACCTATGTTGAACCCTTGTCATTAATGAAAGATTTAATAAACTCAATTTATATCAAAATTGCGGGTTCTACAGGATGAATGTAGGCCAAGTAAAATGGAAAAATATGTTGTCACACACTAGTAACTCAGTGTCGTGATGGCATAGAGATAGGAAAATCTTACCCTTATAAGCCTCAGACAAAATCTGTAACACAGATGAATATAAATCATATTCCTGAGCTCATACACATATACTAAGGGCTTCATGCCCTTCTATGAACTCATACACATATACTAAGGGCTCCATGCCCATTAACATCATACCAGACATATACTAGGATACTCATAACAAAAGAGTACATGTATAGAAACATACAAAAATCACATTATAATGTGCATACATATTAGGCGTTATGCCCAATATACAAAATAGATAAAAATAAAAACTCCTAGGTGACTGCATGGAGAATCCGGAATCCCAAGGCTCTTCACAAATATCTCTTAAAATTTTCACTTAGAAGAAAATCATACAATCACTGGAAACTGTAGTGGAGTGAGTTTTGGGAAAAACTCAGTGAGTAGATACTAAAATAATAGGAAAATGATAAATTTTAATTAAATTCAGTTTTGACATAAAATATGTTTAAAGTTAAAATCAATTTCAGATATAAATCATACTAACAAGACATCCACTACATACTATTACAAATTCATAATTATAATTTTAAATAGTCAAAAGAAAACAAAATAATATGTAGGGCTGTGTACAGATTTCAGGTCAGATATCAGACTGCCCTTCGTCCCCTACTTCTCACATGCACTGGTACCTCTACAGAACACAAATCAGAATGTGCTTTCAAAGCACATAAACTCTCTCCTCATGTCTCCTGGCTAGGGTTAAGTAAAAATTGAAATAATGGCTGGCATACTGTTAGAAATACAATAAATAAAAAATAAAACATAATTCAAAATATAATGGCCGCCTCCTGGCCTTAAAATTAACATTTCAACAACTCCTCTACAACAATATATATAGCTTAAAGTAAATCTCATTTTCCATATGAAGGAGAAAGTAAATCAATTTGTTTGCTATAAATTTAACAATTAATTATCAAATAATGCTTAAAATCTAAATAAAAATAAGTTAAAGAATAAATATCCACTCATAGGTGTCACAAAAAATGGAATAGAAATTCGATCATTGGAGACTGGATGACAGCTCCATCTGCGTATCTATAACACATTTATACTACTTATTAACATAATAATTGAAGTACACATGCTTAAAATTTAAGTAAGATATTGATGTACAACAAAGTTTTTTCCCCTTTTTGAATTCTATTTTCTTCTACAATTTAAATCTAACGATTAATAATTGAGGTGTCGATTATACTTAATTCACTATTACTAACCAATTCTGCACGATAACACATTATTTTGAAATCTAAATCAAGCATAAAAGCTACTATCACTATTTATATCTTCCGACAAAATTTAATTTCACCTAATCCAACAACTAATCGATTTAATTATAGCCTAAACATGCATAATGGGAAAATTTCTGAAAATGAACAATAATTATGTCATGAATAGTAACTCAATAATGAACAGTATTATTATTGAAAATTTATTTTAAATACAATAATAACGGTGCTGAGAATCATACCGAGGGGTCAATTTAATTCTAAGATGTTTGAATTGTGAGTAATTGCAAAAATTTCCAAATCATAAATAGTGACACTACACTCCTTCCAGCTTAATCGTCGACCAAATCGCTCAATCGAAATTCTTAGAGTGTAGCCCGTGTCGTTTAATGTGATTAGTAGCAAGAAACGAGACTTTAATCGGTTGAAAATTAATAAATTTTGAGGAATTTGAAAACAAATTGAAAAGGAGAAAGAAATGGGGTTACGGGAAAAGAAGAAGAAAAATGCCCAGTAATGCTTTTTGCCCTGCTGAAATCTCAATTAAAATGTGAGTAAATTATTAATTTGCCCCTAAAAATTTTAAAAAGAAATTAAATAAAAAGGGTAAATATGTTAATTATTATTTTTTTACACATATGTTGTGTTCCAAGCTTCGATTCTCTCTCATCTGACCTTAAATTTGACTCAAATTTAATTCATATCAATCATTATTGAGTCCTTTTTAAGTAGAAATAAACCGTTTATCAATCAATTTTTTTGATCAATGCCAGTTTTCGTTTGAAAGTCGGATGGGCGGATAGAGCTTTAAAGAAAAAATTTTTAAACTTAACAAATTATTATCAAATCACTCCCAATAGTTAATTAAACATTAATATAGAGTTAGTAGCTCATTTTTTAACACCTCGACATAAATTCATAAAATAACAAAATTACCCCTCATGTGTAAAATGACTAAAATGCCCTTAGTTTAAATTTTGGAGTATTACATATGTGGCACGATTTGGTCCGTAGGATGAGTTAAAGTTAGTCCAAGCCATCCATTAATATAATTAATTAAAATACTTGATATTTAACATTTTCAATTTGGAAAGAGAAGGAAAAGAACACATGCAAAGGAGAAAAGAAAAGGAAAAGAAGAAAAGAGGAAAAAGAAGAAAAGAGGGAAAAAAAAAAAAAAAAAAGAGGAAACCTTGAGGAAGAAAGAGAAGAAATAAAGAAAAGAAAAAGAAAGAAAGAAAGAAAATAAGAAAAGAAAGGAAAGGAGAAAAAAGAAGAAGAGAGAAAATTGGTAAGTTTTCTAATTTCTCTCATTTGGAATTTTATTATTATGTGTTTAACATGTTTAGAATATTATTAGAATTTATATTATTAATGTTAAATTGTAGTTTAAGAAATTAGAAATGGATATTATTTTAATATGTATTTATAATGGTTTGAATTGGTGGAAATTGAAAATGGTGGAGAAAAATAGATGGAGTTGTTGTGAGATATACATATATATATATATATATAATGTTGGAATTAAGTTAATGTTGTGATAGAAGTATTTTAGGGGTTAATGAAGTGGTGAAATTGATGATAAATAGGTGAGAAATATGGAAGTGTCGATTTTTGAAATGCAAATGTGATTTGGAAGTAGGGGCTAATATGAACATATAACTAAAAATAAATTGTATAGATTTGATTTTAGATATGTGTCATTGACCTAGAAACCTACTCACTGAATCATAAACAAAAGTAAGTAAATTGTGCATGTATTTTTATTGTTTTCGAAATAATATGATATTTGAGCATGTGTTTATATATAATATGAAAATTGTGAATTTTTAATGTTTTAACAGATATTAAATTCATAAAATGATTGTTGAAAATATTGTCAATGTGTAAAGTTTATGAATGACAATGGATTTTATAACTCTAGTCGTTAGTTAATGTTTATTTTGATCAAGCCAAATTTCGTGTCAAATACGAGACTGGCGAGCTAGTAAGAATTCAGTTTAAAGTGCTATGCATATTTCTATTATAATCGAAATGAAAATGTCTTATTTAAGTGAAATACGTAATTTCGTTCTAGATCCGAATCACGGTAGGTACAAGTGACACTAATTGATTGAGCAATTCTAAAAATATTTATGATATGAATGAACTTCCGTGTTAATAAAAAATTTTAAAAATTTATTGATATGTTTGAGCAAATATGTTATATATCACATCGACATAAAATAACTTGTATGATTTACTTATTGAACTTGCATCTCATTATTTTATTGTAAAATTTTATTTTTTTAGAAAATAATGTGTAGAAGGAAAATGGGATGCGAGTAAAGACAGTTATGTATAGAAGAAAATTTTGATTTAATGTAAATATTAGTATAGTTTGAAAGACGAGAATTTGTGATATGGTTAATTTTGTATGTGTAAGGATTTTTGATAATTATAATTGTTTAGGACTTATGTAATAATAGTGTACCATTGTACGTAAATTTTACAATGACTTTATGTGTAAAGTATGTACGGAGGGTATGACAAAATGGATCAGGCCGAGCCTGAGCTAGTCTGACCTTTTTGCTATCACACCGAAAAATATCAAATAAATATGTGATATTGTATGAAATATTTTGTTTTGTTTTGTTTTGTTTTATTTTTTTGGTAAAATTTTAAGAAATTTGGACAAAATTAATTGATTTTGGAATATTACACCACTGTCGTTTCATTGTTGTAGACCTTTTCTCAATCCGAGCACCTTTCCAAAACAGTGTGAGGCATAAACAAAATGATACAAAACTGTTTTTGTTTCTTCGCTGCGGCTCTCGTCTGAGTTAAAACAATTGAAACAATGCAATGGAGTATTTTCATTCAAATGAGTGTTTTTTTTTTTTTTTGTCAAAATTAAGTAAGGTTTTTGGGATGGGCAATAAATAAATTTGGGCCATTTGGTCAAAATTCCCAAAGATTTTCGGAGATGAAGAGAAATGATGATCATGTTAATGGCCCATCGCATAAGTGTGCTTTCGCTTCATTATTTTTTTTGTCACAATATTTGAAAAAAGCAATCATAAGTTTTTTAAAAAATTTTTTATCACAATTTTTTATTTCCTTTTTACTATTTTTTTTACAGATATTACAAACAAATAACCCAAATAAATTTATTGATATTACAAAAAATAATCGAAATCTCTCTCCAAAACAGTATAAGTGAGGCATGAACCTTAAAACTCTTGTAATTCAAGAGATTTTACCTGTTAAACCAACTAACTACACAAACAACATAATATATACATTACAAAATACCTAGAATTGAGATAAAATGATTAATGAATTTAATTTATTTGTTAAAATAGTGATCACTATGTAATGTTATATGATATAACATAGTGAGCAAGAAAACAGAAAAATAGTGAACTGGTTAGGAAGATCGAGGGAAGGGAGGAAGGGAGATTGAAGAAGGTTTCTCAATTTCAATAAATTGTCTAAACAAAAAAGAAGAAGAAAAAGAAAAATATAATACAAAGTATTCATGTACATGCATGTTGTAATTTATTAATTAGCTTAGTGGTTAATAAAACATCCGTAAATGGAGAATTTTTAATATTTTGAAAGCAATAATTAAATGATTATGATTTGAATCAATAAATTTAGGATAAAAGCCAAAGTAATAACACATGAAACAAGATGTCAACTTTACTTCAATTTTTCAGAATTTAAAAATGGAAAATAGTAGTCTTACACTACACTACTGAAGTTATTCATTATCAATGAGATGAAAGAAAAAGGAAAAAAAAATACATTTGATATTATTATCCTTCTTCTGCCTTGAGAAATTATAAGCAAAGTATCTCTAATTGCAATTTGCCTTGACACAAATTGCTCTTTTGAAGAAAAATATTTGTCTTCTCTACTTAGCAAATTTGTGTCTGCAAGTTCCATCACTGATCTATGTAGCAAGTCATTAACCTAACTCTTCAAACTCATTTCTCTAGTAAAAAATTCGTCAGTGAGATTCTTCCTGGTGAATGTTTCCATCAACAAAACCCCATAGCTTTAAACATCACCTCTTGTCGATAATTTTCCTTCTCTTCCATAGTCTGTAAACCATCAATAATATTTTGATCACAAGAATATCATGACAAATCCATAACTAAATTTGAATTTTTTTTTTTGAAGATGGAACAGACATGGTGCCATATAACCAAACGATCGCAAGGGTTTGAGTTTGCATCATAGAATGATTTTCTCCACTCAGAAGCTTTGCTATGCCAAAATCACTTAAATGAGCTTTCATGTTTTCGTCTAACAATATATTGCTGGGCTTTAAGTTGCAGTGAACATCTATCAATATGTTCAACCTCTGAAAAATATCCAATATGCAATTTTCCGAATACAAACCCTTGTCTAAGCTCCATTTGGCATGTATTCTAACACCAATGCCTTAAAATCATGGTTCGAACAACTACTGATGATTTTAACAAGATTTCGATGACAAATAATTTTCATCACTTCACATTCGGCATCAAAACTCTTAAATGCTCCTTCAAATTGTAAGTGAAACACCTTTACTTCAACCACCATCCCATCCTTAAACTTTGCCTTATAAACAAAACTAAAACTTCCCATACTGAGTAGGCTTCACTAAATTTTTTTGTTGCTCGCAAAAGTTCTAGGTATCAAAATCTTCTTTGCATTGCTTGCGGTGACATATTAGTATCATTTGGCAACTCTGTACTTCTTTTCAGATATCAAGAACTCAACACAAATTCGAGAACCAATATGAATGTTATAATCAATGGCTAAAAATTCCCTAGGAGAAGAACATTTTTCTTTGATCTTGGATGAGTGCTAGGTTTGCTGCTTTTACACTATGGGACTTGTAGACTGGGTGAACCGCACAATAAATCATTTTCGATAAATGATTCAGCAGAGAAGTTTGCAAAAGACCCTCCTCTAGGAATTTCTCCTTCCAATCTATTGAAAGATAGATTTAGATATTGGAGATACAAGAGTTTCTCCATAGACTTAGGAATATTATTCTAAAGAGATTATTATTGGACAAATCCAAGAACTCCAAACTTATCAAGTCACCAAATGATTTAGGAATTGAGCCTGTCAATCTATTATATCCCAAGTATAAATGTTTTAGATCTTTTATGCCTACAATTGTGGTTGGGATATTACATGAAAAAGATTCTTTGATAAATCTATTACTAAAACACCCTTCAAATTTCCAATTTCTAATGGGAGAGGTCTCGTCAAAGAGTATGATGATAGCGTAAGATGTCTTCAAGGTTCCACAAAGTTGAGATTATAGAAGTTAACCTATTGGAGCCCAAAAAGAGATGCCTTAGACTTGTAAGATTAGCTAAGCATGCAGGAATTGATCCAAAAAGCTTATTACCTTGTAAGTCCAATTATTCAGCCAAATGGATAAAAGTTATATTATTTGAGATGAAAATGTTAAAAGTTATATCTAAATTTTTAAGAACATTGTAATATAAATTTAACTAAAATCAAAATGAAACACTTCAATAGATCAATCAATGCATACAAAACCGATACGAAACAAAACTGAACTGTAATGAACTAAAATAAAAATATATAATACAAAATTAAAGTTAAATTAAATAAACTATTTATTGTAATATATTTTTAATAACAATTATGAGATATTTAAGTATAAGATTAATAAATTAATAAATATGATAGATAAAATAAATGTTTTTAATTTTACACATTCATGTTGGTACAACAGAAAGATATTCATTAGTTAAAAGATAGATGAGATTTTGTTTATATTAATTCTTTTAGCAATAAAAATTTGTATAAAATTTGTATCGTAAGTTTTCTAATGATTTATTTAAAAAATATAGCTTATTTTTTGTATTGTAAGAATATATAACTTAATATTAAACTATTTTTCATGTCATTTTAATGTAAGGAAGGAATTCATTAAATATAAATGAATAAATGATACGTTTACATGTTAAAATTATAAAAATAGAAGGATATAAATTTATTAGTATAGTATATATATATATTAATGAAATTCAGCCTAGCAATGTAAGTAACTAGATTTGTTTATGAAATAAAATAGGAATAAATTTTTTTTCTAAAAATAAATAAAAAAATATGTATAAAATTTTCACTAAAAATAAATAAATAAAATAAAGTGATAGCACAAAGGTTGCTCTTAATTAGGAATGAAAATTTTTTGACACGATCTGTCAAACCGACATAAATTTGATACTACAATTGCGAGTTAGAGATGACATAAAATAATATAGTCATTAAATGAGTAATACGACACAATACAATTAATAATTATGTAATATTATAATTTTTAATTTTTAACATAATTATTAAATAAGTCAAGTTTAAGTTGATATCTATTTGATATGATATAAATATGACACGAAAATTTGAATTAATATCATTACTTTCTATACGCCTTTTATAAAAATATTAGATAAAAAAAAAAGAAAAAAAGTCACCGATAAATGAAGGTGGGTAAACCGAGTTGATTACGTTGAGCCGGTCAATTAAAAAAATTCTAATTTGAACCGGGTTCTAATTTTCTAAAGTATGAAATGCCAATCTTTTGAATCGCATCGTTTTCTAAAGTATAAAAAGACGGCTTGACCAATGCTACTAAGTCCCCGCCAGGTCATGACACGTAGACATTGGTGGAACCCACGAAGCTCCAGGCCGAACCATTTAAAAAGCCCCTAACGATCCGTAGCGCCAAAACAACCAGAATTTCTTTCTCTTCGGCCACTTCTCTTTCTTCCACTGGTAAGTGAAGTCCTTCGATTTTCTTCTCTATTTTTCATTTAATTTATTGCAATTTTTTATTTTCCTTTTATTTTTTCTTATTTGCTCACTTATTAATCAATTTGATTCTGGAAAATATAAGATCGATTTTGTTTATTCAACAGTTTTGCATCAAGATTCAGCGTTACTTTTCTTTTAGATTCTTTTGCTAATCAATGGATATATGTGGTTGGCTATGAATTTAGATTCTTCTTTAGTTATATGCTACAAATCCCTTCATCTTTATCATCACAGGTTTTGGTGTTTGGGTTCTTTTCTTCATTTTGTTTCTCTCTTTATTGTTTTCTTTTTAACGGTATTTTTCCTTACTATATATGTCGCAGTGAGTAGAAGTTTAAGTAGTATGCAAATTTCAAGAAATTTGTGAATTACTCTGTATAAAGATTTTGTGGACTGAGACTGCGAGACTGTTTAATATTTTAGAATTTATATGAGAATACATGTGGTTATCATCTGCCCTTTTTCATGTTATTTATTGATTTGACTAGTTTTACCAGCTAATCTTCAAGATTGAGACTCTTGTCGTATCCTTCCGTCTTCTGTTTTTCTATTTGTTATCCGTTGTTTTATCTGTTTTGTTTATACAAATTTGAGTTTGATGTGTTTCGTGGTAGAATAATGTCTTTGAGTGAACAATTTTGCCTTTAGGATTGGTAACAGAATGGCAGATGAAAAGACTGAGGATTCTGATACATTGACCGCTACTTCCCCACTACGAAGGCATGAAGATGATGGAGGTAGCACACATGTGTTAAGTGAAACCACAGACTCTGAAGAATGGCTTGAATGGATTCAATTTGATGGTGAGGCGTTCCCTCTTTTCTTAATCGTCCCACTTTTCAGGCTGCATCTGTCATTTGAAAGGGGATCATTCTTTTAGGTATTATATATACATGTTTTTCAAAACTTTGTACTCGGATTTTCCTGGCAGATTCTTCTTTGATCTACTTACTGAAGTAATAACTGGTGATTAACTCAAGGAAAACGAACCCTACTACATTTAATAATCAAATCACTCTGCACACTGAATTGCAATTTCCAGTTAAAATGATATGTTCATTTGTCATAGCTCTAATAAAATATAAGAACATTAATAATGGATGCTATGTTAGATTAATTTGATCCCAAAATCTTCAGTTTTTATTTAACTTAAGCTAGCCGTCTGGTACGTGAGAACTAGGGCTCTGGAAAATTGGCATGGCTTAACAAAGCAATGATTGTAGCAGATATACCGGACTAAAATTCATATTCTCACAGAGATACAGTTGTTTTGCTTGTAAGGGCCACATAATTTTGAATGTTCATTTCACCTTTTTTAAAGCCTCAGCGGTATTGTAAGTTAAGTCAGCTTTACACACTTTCACCAATCATGGAGTTAACTTCCACAACTTACAGATGAAGTAATACCAGTTGCAAGTGGAAGTGGGCCTGCTCAAGCTTCCAATATTCCAAGTGGAATGTCTCAAAAGAGAGAGGCAAACCAACACTCTCCAATTGCTCATCAATTTCAGCAATATTCCAACTGGGATGCCACAGAAAACCCTTCTTTTGATCCATTTATGTTGGAATCGTGTCAATTTTCTCCTTCTCTGGATCCTATAACCCCAGTTTTACCTGTCCCACCCCAAGCCCAGACTGCTGCGTCTCTCCCATCTTTACCTTCAACAGTTGATTTTCTTCAGACCTTATCTCCAACTAGTGCTCCTTTCCAATCTCCAGTCTGCACTGCTCCTATCCAACCTCCAGTCCAGACTGCACGTCCTATTTCACACTTGGCCAAGGAAACTCCTCTTGTTCCTATGTCGCAAGGTGCTACTTGATACATCTAAAAATCTATTTTTTTTAGCTTTTTATTAGTCATCATTGTGCTGACATTATTATTGAACTACATCGCATTGCATAAACAGTTTCCACTCGAATAATGATAATTTGAATGACAAATGCTAAAAATAGACCTGATTGAAATTTTATTAACCACAATCCATTTTTTTCAAGAGTTGGTTGTGCTATATTCAGTCAATGCTGGAGGTAACAAACATATATAAATAGGCTAGATTGGATTAGGTGCAGATCATGACTTCAATTTGGACTAAGGCATCTAAAATACTATGCTAATCATCTAGTTATTGGATGGGTTGCCTTTGATGTAGCTGTTAGCTTCTCGATCACATACTGTTTTATTTCAAGTTTACACTCTTCAAAACATGTTGCTGACTTTCTCTATCTGCAGATCAAGCTATATCGGGTTCAAGAGGAAGTAGACTTGCTCAGGCTTCCTATGCTTCAGATGGACCATTTCTGAAGAAAGATGCAACTCAACCACCACCAACTAGTGGTCGTGAAGTGCGGAGTAGGATCGATTTATCTGTTCCAATATCAGCTCAACCTGCTCCTCGCCTTCTTGGATATACGATCCAGACTGCTCCTGTCCCACCCGGAGCCCAGACTACTGATTTTATCTCATCCATATCTGGTTATGTTGATTTAAGCCAGACCTTATACCCGACGATTGCTTCTCCACCATCTCCAGCGAAGACTGGTCGTCCTGGTACACGCTTGGCCACGGCAGCTTCTCCTCTTCGTATATCACCAGGTGTAACTTGATACTACATTCCCCATTCTTTTTAAAGTCCGGTTCGCTATTCTTTCAAAGCCAAGATACCCTTTTCGAAAATTTACCCCGTGATCGATGATTTATCAACTCTAAGCCTGCATTATTATAAACCTGCATAGCATAAATAGGTTCAATTAGGATAATCAGAATGGAAAATGCTAAAAGTAGCTAGTCTTCTTCGCAGAATTGAATAGAATTCGTTCAACATGTGAACCGAAGTGTCCCATATGCAGGATGGACCTAGCATTCGATCCAACGACTTATACATTGCCATGCGGTCACCGTTTTCACGGCATATGCTTGGATTTTCCCCCTTCGCCTATCTCCCTGTTACCATACACCATATGCCCCGTTTGTGGCCGCTCCTCTTCAGATTGATATACAATAATAATACTAAGGTGACTCTATTGACATTACAAAAGTGTACATTACAAACTTATAGGAGCTTCTAAAAGTAAGATTTCTACTTTGTAAAACCCCAAAATAATCTTCATTTTAGTTTCTACAGTCTCTTCTTTCTTTATGTTCATTGTTATTCATTCTTCTTATCCTGAAAGAGGTAAAGAGTTAAAAAATTAAGCAAAATGAGTGAATCCTGTTGATTCTAACCGGACAGGTTAAACCATTTCTAAATTGAACCATGTTCGAAAATAAAGGCGGCAAAATGCATTGATAGGCGCGGGTACGAGTACTTAACGTTTTAAGCATGCCATAGGTAAAACCTTCATCATCATTTTCAAAGGATGAAAATGCCACTCACTTCAAAACGTTCCGTTTCTTTGCAAAAAAGGTTTGACCATTGCCACTAAATCACTGCCTGGTCAGCTTCAAGACGACTCACCATAATTCCACGTCGAATAGGATGGAGCCCACACCGAACCCTTTAAAATGCTCCGAACCAACGATCTCTTTTTTAGTTATATGCTACAAATTCTTTCATCTTTATCTTCACAGATTTTTCTCTTTGAGTTGGGATTCATTGTGTTAATTTTTTAGGGTATTTTTCCTTCTTGTATATGCAGTACTTAGAAGGTCAAGGAGTATGCAAATTAAAAGAAATTTTTTAATTGCTCTCGATAAAGGTTTTGTGTTCTGAGGCTGTGAGACAGGTTCTTGCCAAGTAGAATTTATATGGGAATACTGATGGTATCATCTTTTCTTTTCTTTAGCAGTTGCCGATTTATGC
>JAXCLQ010052470.1:0-18471 GCA_035584115.1 Cedrela odorata | reverse complement strand
TATATTTAGAATTTATAGTGTAAAGACAAAACTAAATAAATTAAATAGTAGCATTACCTATAACAAAACATTTGCTTTAGTTTTTTGTTTAGAGCTCGAACCATTTTCTCTAACAATCTCAAGTGAATCAAGCACCAAAGAATACATATCAACCAAAAAAACCAATGCCAGATAATGTGAGTCCCAATGAGTATCACCATGTCTTCTCAAATTAGTTTCTTAATTCAAGCTTCATCTACTAACGATCTCCCTTTTCTCGAGCTTTTCAATAATCTTGGCTCATTATTTTTCTCTAAGTACATCTCTTCTTTTACAAGATGCTCCAACAAGATTTAAAATAAAGTTGAAAAAATCTCCCACTTCATTGTGATTCTTTGTAACAGCCACAAGTGCCAACTGAAGCTAATGAGTGGAAAATAGCCCATTAATACTAACCTTTAGTGAACTAGCTGTAGTTTTAGAAACATGATGAATGCTAAGAAACCGCTCAATTATTTCCCCTCTCTTGTTCATATATCTTAACACTTCTATCATCTGCTCTTTTATTGATATGTCGCGTGACTTATCAACCATTATAGAAAACAAAGAATCACCAACATCTTTAATAATCACATTTGTTACCTCCTCCGCAGCAGCTTGAGTAATCTTTTTTTGAATGTCAGGAGACGTCAATTTATTATGTGCAGGAGCTTTATCAATAACAACATCTTTGATAATCACACTATTTTTTGCAAGTAAACTCAAGAACTCTAAATAGTTTCCTTGATTTTTTGAAGTCTCAGATTCATCATGACCACGAAATGGCAATCCTTGACGTAGTAGAAATCGAGAGCAATCAACAGATGCATTCAAACGAATTCGATAATCAACTTTACTCTTTGTTGACTGTCTTGAGAATAAAGACGTGATACTTTGTTTTTATTTCATCAAATTCTCACATTTTATCCAGGCTTCATTGTGAGCACTATTTGACATTCCAACATGAATATCCAACCTGATAAAAATTAAATTGAGGTCAAATTCTAATCTACGTTCAACATCATAAAAAATATTTTAAAAAACACGAGTATCGAACCTTTCTTTCTTTTTCCAATTAGAAAATCCATCACCAATGAATGATTCACCACTATATTGTTCTCCATTTCTACCCTTGATGTTAAAGAGATAACAAAACAAGCAATATGCAGCATTCTTCTCTATGCTATACTCTAACCAACTAGAATGTTTGTCATACCAAGCTTCCACGAATGTTCGAGGAATTTTTGAAATAATTTTTTGAGGAAAATCATGCTTATGAGGTTGACATGGACCCTTTTGAAGGTATGTCCTCCGAACTTCGTCCTTGATATTAGGATGATATTTTTCAATCGGTTTTCGTAGTCCAAGGTCAGCAATAACTTCAAGTTCTAGGTCAATCTCTAAATGACTTTGCTTATTCACTGAATTTAGAGAAGACTCATCAGCTATTGACTTTCTCTTCAACTACTTATCCATGTTTTCAAGAATAAACCTACATATATTGGACACTACAAACAAATAAGTATAAGCTACTAAACTGCAAACAAATAAGTATAAACCTAAAAAATTGCAAGGTATATTTTGCTATTAGTTTGCTGAATGTTGCTACTGAACTGCTGGACAACTCTAAGCTAGATGCTATTCAAATACTCGGACGCCAAACCTTGACTAGGTTCATCTATAGTTAGGTCAATTAGCGAGTGATATAAACGCTAAATACAGTAGCCCTTAATCCTTATGGTACACAAAATTCAATGGAACCACCACAACAACAATAATAATCAAGAACCAAAACCATCAATTGATAAATGAGATTTTGTGGGTACCTGCAGTAATCCCGGTTAGGTTTTTGCAGAACAGTATTAGAGAGTTGAACACCAAATTTAGAAGTTTCTTTCTTAAAACATGCAATCTCATCATTAATCGCTGCCATACCGCTCAATAATACTTTTGTATTGCCTTCACTATCATATGATTCTGTCTATGCTTTTATTAGTACACTCGCTACAAATAGGACAAATGCCCTAACAAATTTATAATCTTGTCCTTACGTCTGTGTCAGTGTGCATTACCAAAACACACGGCAAATTGTTTCATCAACCAATAAAATAGTCAAATTTACAACTCATGTCACAAAATTATCACTTTAAAAAATAAATTAATTAATTAATGCTGAAGATAAAAGGATCAGATGAATTAGTATATACCAGCCATGTTCTGAAGCAGAAGAACTCGACAGAGTCGTCATGAAAGCTAAGTAAAAAATAATAAAAGGATGTTTAGTAACTCTATCATAGATCAGACGGTGTTTGCATAGCCACGTGTCGATCACATCTGAAAAGTAAAATAATTTAGTAAAGTCAAAAAAATATAATGGGTCAAATTATTATTTTTTGTGGGGTCAAATATTATTTTAATAATGTACATATATATATATATATATATATAATAAGTTAGTTGGGTCATCTGACCCCACACTCCTTCACGTGCCTCCGCCCATGGATATAACCATATGTAAGTTAATTCTTTTGAACGTGCAAAGTGAAAAGAACAATTATATATATATATATATATATATATATATAGACACACACACGTATATACCTATGTTGGAAAGTAGACCAGTGCTTGTCGAAGACTTCGGACAGAGAGCTAATTCGATGGAGTAGAAGACCTGTAGCGGATGTAAAGACACATCAGCATCAGTTGGCTTGATCTTAATTATTAAGTACAGCTACTCTTTACTGATATTCGTAGTATTATTTAAGAGTTTTTGTAAACTTCCCGGAAAGAAACGAATGATCATGACCTTTATAACTATATCTGTTTATCTATACCCATATGATTCAATATGGTAAGCGTCGACTCCCAACCCAAACATGCCATGTACATTCATATGATATGATATATCAGTGTTACATTATTATAACATCGGTTTGTATGCAAGAAAAGGAAAATCAACAGTGACGTGCACAAGGATTCTTCATTATCCATAATAGTATAACGCAGAGAAAGAGAAAGAGAACTTAGCTTCCTTTGGCTTTCGATAATATTCGATTCGGTACCGTTTTCTGTGAACTTGAAACACTGATAATTATGATATTCCCAGTAGAAGACTGTAGATGAGATGAGTTCAAACCTCAACTCAAGTCGACCAGTGGACGATTTATAGTAGGTTGAAAGACGACATCACCATCGCCTTCGTGAAAAGAAATTAATTAATTCATAGGAATGGTAGAGTAGTTGTACCATTTAATAAAAATAATTCAGTGCCGAGAACTTTCGTGGAAAAAACCCTAAGGTCACGAGCAGACAGACCATTAGGATACATCGCATGTGAGATGTCACATTTTTATTCTTTATTACGTCCGAATTTTAATTTTTAAATAAGAATTTAGTAACAAATATTCAAATTTAATTGCGAAATTGTAATAGCATTGGCAATTGACCAATTGGTTAAGAGAAGAGAATGTGGTATTATAAATAGGCAAATTAGTAGTAGTTATACAAAGACACCGTGTTAGAGACGCTTGGAAAATATGGCAATTTGATTGTGGACATGCAATGCAATTAATTATTAATTTCTCTTGTCTTCAACAGTACGTGTGAAAAACGCATGGAAATATATGGCAATCTCACTAATGGAAATGACAGAGTCAAGTGGTGGGTGGGAAGCATTTTGCTATCTACGGATAAGACTAATTTAGATTTGTAATATTATATTTATCCTGTTGCACGGATGATGGAAGTCGACTTGTTCGTACTGAGAGATTAACAACCAAAGATATTACACAGTGGAAATAAAGAATTTTTGGCATGTCAATTTGCATGTGAATTATGTCTGATTGTTTTGCTTTGCAAGTGTTAACCTCCTTGTTGGTTTAATTCGTTTGTTAATTTAGATTCCCGAATGCGTTTGAAATGCTACTATCATCAGTGATGAGATAATAAATTATTATTTTAAAATAATCAACGAGTGGCATAATTTGTCATTCTAATAAATTTATAATTAACTTAAATTCCTTTTAACTGATACCGGTGTGATCCTGTCTCACGTGATTCGCATGTGCCTCTTAAGTATGCAAGGATATGACGGATTTACCGAGTGTACACCCCGACCTCGCCACCGCCATGGATTGACAGAAGGGTGTTTAATTTTATCCAAGACAAAGAGAAGCAGGGATTTAGAAGGGGAAAATCTTTATTTGTTTGTATTTCTTCGGCGAAAAAAGAGAAAAGTGAGGGAAGAATCGATGGAGAGCATAACGGAGATACTTTCCTCTCTGGATAACCACTACTTTTCTCGCTCTCTACAATCCAACGCCACCACTTCCTCCCATCGCATATCAATCCTCCTTGACCTCCTCTCCAAAGACACTGCCGTTTTCTAGGTATTCCAGTTTCATATCAATTATCCTTATCCCTCTCTCTTTTTCCGTTACTATATAACAGTTTCGCCAAAATTACGCTCTTTCGATTCAGAATCTTTTTTTTTTTAAATCATTAATAATGCAAGATATACATTAGAATTATTTAATTCTTGTTTTCTGTTTGGTTGTCATGAAAACTATGGATAAGAAGAATAGCATGGGAATTTTGTGCTGATGTTTGAAGCAGAAACACCTCCACTTTTAAGATTTTAATTTTTTATTCTTTTCTTTTCCTTCCATTAATGCAGATTTCTAATTTTCTCTTCCTCCGTATTTTGTCTGCAATAATCTAATGTAGTATAATGAAACTTAAGTAAGTTTAAATATCTTAACACACTAATTTAGTTGATATGTTTTATTTCAGAAAGATATGGATCACAATTGACTTCTTATGAGCTTGGAGAATTTGGTGCGCTTATCTTCCATTAACTAATGATTGTGTTTTTATTTTTTGTTATGGGAATCCAGTGATAAAGAAAATGGTAAAAAAAATATTTAGAATTTTTATTAGAACAATCAGTCACACTTATTCATGTGTACATTCATCTAATAAAATTTTTTTGATATTGATTAATAATTATAATAATAAAAGAGAATATTTAAAACATGTGATATGGAATGTTCATGTTGAGACTTTTTTATTTAAAATTTTCTGATAAAATATCTATAATGAGTTTCAACAAGAAGTCTTTTCTCTGAAATAAAAGACTTGTATAGCATATACAATACAACTGGGTACAAGAAAGAAGCCATTCTCTGCAACAAACCCACCCACAAAGCAAGCTTGCTCAAAAAAGCAAAAAGCCAAAGACCCAGAAGTGTATTTTCTCAGTTTTTAATGTTGTTTTAAAAAAGAAAAATAACAAAAATCAAGAAGAAATGAAAAGATTGAGATGGGTTTTTTAGCTGGGAATCTGTACAATCCAATGGAAAAAAGAATAGACCATTGAGAGAGAATCTAATAAATGGCTGAGGAAAGAGGAAGGTGAAAATGTGAGAGAGAGATGGGAAGAAAGAGTAGAGTGTTTGTGTAATACATGACCTTCTGTTGTTGTTGTTGTATTGCATGTGAAGTAAATGTTCAGCTTTCTTTCTTTTACTTCAATTTTAATGTTATTGAAAGAAAGTTACAAAAGAAAATCAAGATTTCAATTCATTAAAATAAGATATATAGGAAATAAACAGAGTCAGAGTCAGACTCGTTGCTTTTTATAGTTTTCCTTCCTAATCTTCTTTATTAAGGAAAAAAATAACTCTACCGTATGGTCACTCACACCGTAACATTTAAAAAGGGAACCGTAATAAGGTATTATGATATAGGCCGTGGCCCCACGTCAGGATCACGCTTTTTAATTAGATTGTTAATGTTAACAAGGACGTGGCCTTTGGGACCATGAAAATGCCACGTGCACAGCTAAGGATGCCGAGGTGCATGATTGGGAGCATGTGGGTTGAGACACAAGAAATTCTGTGTCTTTCCAACTTCAAAATAAAATAAAATAACAGAAGCCGTCTTTAAGAGGATAGACGGAGAAGAAGAGACACCAAAATAATAAATAGAATGTCCCAAACCAAAATAATAAATACGTATCTGACTATCCGTATCGTACTATCCAAGTTCACACACAAATAGAACTCAGTATCCTCTCCGCATATAACCACAATGGATTTCCCTGAACAAGACATGGATGTTTTCATATTATTTTATCCTTCAATCAATATGCTAAACGGGTGAAAATGCAAATATGATTTAAATGACAAGACAATTACACAATTACTTGTTGAAATAATTATTGATCATATATGTTTAATATATTAATTATAAAAGGTCAAAATTACCGCAGCTTCTTGGAAATGGAGTATGCTTCCAATCCTCCAAGTTTTGACGGGGTATTTATTTTAAAATATATTTATTTATATTTCGATGATGCGGCCAGTGATCCTACAACAATACCGCCAGGATTAATCTGTCAGTTTTTTTTTTTTTTCCTTCAATTCAAGCAACTCCTAGATTTCATGCCCACGAATCCAATGACATCATGTGTTGATCTAAACAATTATACTATCTTGTTTAATGATAATAATAATTATTTAAAATTAACAAATTGCAGAGTAAATGCGATGCTTCCAAATAAAATTATTGTGTTGTATAAATATCTGGCTTAAGTTACTAAAATATAAAACATAGGAAAGAAAAGATAATATTGTATCGCAAATGTTTAAACTCTCTCCAAGTATAAAACTAAAACAATAGTCGATACCCTCTCATTTATCTATCAAATATTTCTTTGAATAAGAAGTCGTTATTGCCTCCAAGAATACACCTCTGCTGCTACTCCTTTTCCTTCTTCTGAACTCTTCAAAGGAAACTTGTCTCTTGCCCGTTTAAAATATTGCCAATGGTCATCAGTAGTCCTTGTCATTCATAGTGGCCTCGCTGTTTCTCGACGTTTGTACCCTCTTCTTTCTTGGTTACATCGGTCAAAATCCCATCAATGTTTTTATTTTCCACAAAATATTCCCAATCTGCTTGTGGCTTGGACACTTGTCAGGCCCATTGACGTTGTCATTATTCACCTCACTGCCGTTTCTACTTTCTACCACCTCTCTTTTGCATACATACTTTATTGTCATATGCATTTCTCCTTGGTTCTGCCCGCTTGTTGATGAAGAATAGCAGGTCATGGTCATGAAATTGTTTTAGCTTGAGGTTGAACAGGCGATAATAGAGTATCTATTATATATTATATGCTACAATATAATTCATTTTCAATTATTCAGATACCTAAATTTTTATTTTTATTTTTTTTGCAAATTAACATTGAAAACTAACTAGTTACATCTTAATATACCAACATATAAAAAAAATGAGATGAATGCTGATATTTGATCTTAATATTATTTACAAATTATGACATAGTAATTCATCTGCAACAAGTGGCTCCCTAATCTCTATTGAATTGATAGAAATATTTTTTAGTGTTAAGTTCACATGCTATAAGAATGCTGTGATGGTCAAAACTTAATATTATAAGAGTGATTCATTATTTTAATAGGAGTTAGAGACTTGTTTGATAGACTTGTTTGATATAAATAGATAAATATATCTTTAATTATTTAAATAATAAAATTAGAGATTATTATCCTATTATTTATTACAAACTTTTGATCATAAAATAAGATTTATTCATTAACAGTACTTTCTTTTTCTTCTGTGCAATACAAATTGCAGCTTGTACCAGAAAACGAATGTGTCAACTCAAGGAAGTAGGTGAGCTGCTTTTAATCATGCTCAACAGATTAATCCAAAACATGTTATCAGGACCGTTTGATCAGCCAGTCCAAGTTGCCAAAAAATAAGCCATTCTCTTTGATATCTCCATATGAAAGGTACTCGTGTATTAGGGAAGGAGTAAAGGAGGTCGACCCATGACAAATGAACGGAGGAGGAATGTGCATATTATAGATGCAATCAGCCATTCCAAACAGAGCACGTTTCTTGTGCATCGCCACCCCGTATGCGACAAAGGCTAAACGAGTAAAAATGCAAATTAGATTTAAATGATAAAACAATTGCAATTACACAATTACTTTTTGAAATAACTATTGATGTTTCGTTGATTAGGACAATGACGAGACCACCAAAATCAACCTGTCATATTTTTTCTTTATTTTTTTAATCTAAGCAGGACCGTCAGCAAGCAAAGGTGGGACGTTGAACATTAGAGGGCCCCCTGGAATTGGTGACCACAAATCCAATAAAGTAGTATGCGTCCGCTCTAAATATTATACTATTTTGTTAAATGATAATATTTATTATTTTAAAATTAACAAATTCCTGATGTTTCCAAATAAAATTTAATTTATATACTAGAGAAGAAAAATACGTGATATCTCCATTATTATATCTGAATACGGCCAGCCAAAGTGGGGGGACATTTTTCAAAGAATTGACTTTCACTTTTAATCACGTACTGGTTCCCAAAGTTGAGTCGACGTGAAACTAGGAAATGGTTTACATAAACTATCACGGGTCAAATTTTCTCTTTGTCAACAATTGGATCGGACACTCGCTGAAGCATTGAATTAGTCAAAAATTGGATATGACACCCGTTAAAACATTAAATTAGTAAGTCAATTTAAATAAATCTGTACATAATAAATATAAATAAATAAATTATTTATAAATATAAATTTATAATAGAAAATAATAAAAATAAACATATAACATAGTAACGTAATTCAAAATTATATCGATAAAATATGTAACAAATATTCAAGTATCATTCAAGTATCAGATAAATAATTAATAAACATACAAATATTGAATAAATAAACATTCAACATATTAAGTAAACACGATCAAATAATCAATATAAATAACTTATTTCATTAATTAAAGATTAGAGGGGGTACACAAATTTTGCACTCGTCGTATTCTATATGTCCTTCGTGCCAACTTTGTATGTCCTACTCCTTCTGGCCCCCACACGGACAGCCATTCGAAGGTTAATACGGCTTGGTTTGGTGAGTGCGGCCGCCAACTATGGCTATATAAACTCTGTCCTCGTTTGCAAAATGCATCCTTCCTGTAAATTGTTTTGAGAAGAAAAACATCGATGGAGAGCTGCATCGATTTGAGATATGGCTTCCCACCCCTGATTAACCTCCTCTTGCTATTCTTAAAACCTCGCCCGATCGACCTTGACATTCTTCGGTATCCAATTCTAATCATAACTGCCCTGATTGTTCTTGTCGTCTTCGTATTACTCCTCTTCACTTCTATCAAGCTTTCTTTCAACGACATGAAAATCCGCTTCGAACCCGGGCATTTCTCAGCTCCTGTCGCCATCTTGTTGTTTGCCTCTATTATGTTTCAGCCATCACTATTCTGGGTTATCTACTTCCTTCTCATAATCACATCTTCATTCCATGGGATGCTTTTTAATCTGCTTAAGAGTTTTCTTCGATGGCTCCTTCACTCTCTACAATCACTCCCAGCACTTACCATCAGTTTTACTCCCCAGCATCCACCATCTCCTGCTCTAGTACAACTTCAACCACAACCTGTTGAAGAAATTGTACAAGATCCCATGCAAGACGTTAACGGATCCACTGCAGGCCAACCCTACAGAATCTCCAGTCCAAGAAATGAAGCCTAATTTTGCATAGAAAATATTTCATACGAGTCTTTGTTCTTACTAAGCAACACTTGAGTGGCAAGTATAAAGTATGTTGACTTTTTATGGATCAGAACTGTCAACATATATATTTGTATGTATATATAGTCTGTTTTGAATAATTTAGTACATATGTTTTGTGCGGGATTTATCATTTATGTGCCACAGTTTCCATCTTTTCTGATCCGATTGTAAAAAAAAGGCTGCTGCTCTTTTGTTATTTCCGAGAGTATTCTGTTATTTTTCATATTTTCTTTAATTGTTATTTCCACATATTTATTTTCAGAATTCTCTGCAAGCATAATTAATAATTAATTGATTGCAGATGCATGCGATGAGGCACGTTTAGTAATTCTCAAATGGAATATCCAAACCTATTTCATCGGGCCACAGGATGGGCCTGCACGAAAAGACCCAAAAAGATAAATACGCATCGCCAAAGAGACAAGACTCTCCAAGAATTTATTGATTTGATCCACTAGTCATATCTCATATATAAAATAATATAACTCAGTACCTACCAACTAGTTCACCAAAATACTGTTCTGAGCGTAAAACACCAATAGATTTCCCTGAACAAGACGTTGATACTTCGGAGGAGAATACGAAAACAACCATGTTCAAAAACACGGCGCTCACGAGTCCCCTGCTTCGTCGTCGTCGTCGTCCTCCTCCTCATCATCACGATCGTCTTCATCCAACGGCAGTAATGGGGGAGACACCAGCAGTGGCAGTGGATGTGCAAGAAGCGGTGGAGAGCAGAATGGAGAAGAAGTAGAGAATGTTAATAATTTGAATATCAACAATTATGAAGATTATAATTATAATGATAAGGTTTTTATGAAGAAGAAGAAAAAAATCTATTTGGTTCTGATAATGAAGATTATTGTAAAACCACGGCAATTAGTCCTCACCCTGTACCCGGTAATTATCAAATTTTCTTTGTTTTGTTCTACCGATTTTTTTTTTTTTTTTGTTATTTCTTTTCTTGTTGGCTCTTTTAGGTTAATTAATGGATTTTGAGCTGTTCCATTGGAGTTTTTAGAAGATCTCCTTCATGGGCTTTGTTTAATTTGTTGAAATTTTTAAATGTTAATTTGTAATATGTGGTGGATTGTAAAAGAATAAATTATTTTATCGGCTTGTGTTGGGATTGTTTTGTTAATGGTTCTCTGGTTCTGGTGATGGTTTGTTTGCTCTTCGTATTAGGGTACTGAACTTCTGATTAAGCAACATATTGATGGATAAAGTGCGTAAAGAGATGGAATATATTATTTGTTTGATATTCCCTAACAGTTTCAAAATTTTCGTGTTAAAGAGTGCTAATTCTGTACTTCAATGAAGTTGTTGTTTGCTTTTTTACCTAGTATTTTATGTCATAAGTATTGTTGTTTCCCTCCACAAATATTAATATTATTTCCTCAAACTATCATTAGCAGTGCTGCCTGTCATGCACAATAATAACAATCACGGTGGTAGAGGGGCTTTTGGACACGGTAGATGGCAAAATAATAGAGGAGGACCAGGCCTTCTTTCTCGACCTGGCATTTATCCTCCAAGGCAGGGCTATGACCATGGCTCAAAATTTTAAAATGGTAGTCTTGATGAACGATTTGTTTCTGAATTTACGCTTTCAAGGAGTGAAGAAATATTGTCAAGAAAAGTTGTTGCTTTCCAAGAGGTAATCGTGCTCTCTTTCCTTGTATTTGTTTATTTGCATGGCCAGGTCTTGTTGATAATGTGTCTTGTAGAAGTTGTATCAATCCTCCATGTATCTGTGACATTTCTGCTGCTTATATTGGTTGACTATCTATGTTGATTTCTGGCAAAATCCTAGTAGGTAGTGGGTTAATTATTTTACATTGCTTATTTTTGCTGAATTGGTCTATTCAATATAATAGCCATGCGAACTCACTAGCTATAGTTGCGTAGAAGGTGGAGTTGTCTACTTCGATGATCGCAGCTGGTAAGCTTTCTGGAACCCTTTCTTTGAATGGTTACTAAACTATTTCTGTGTAGGTTTCTTTATGTATGATAACTTGTACTGGTAGTAAGCTTATGCCCATGCACTTGATTTCGCATTTTTAGATTCTTTTTAAGCGTCTCATCAGTGAAGATGTTGGAACCAATCTAAATGAAGGTTTCGATACTTTTATTGAGAAAAAATGTATGCCTGTTTTCTGGAATTTTGCGATCACTTGCTTTTGTATTGGGATGATACAAAAGCAATTGTGTTTCCATCTATATATGAATTTCCTTTGGGTTATGGTATGAGAGGTAATGCATATGAGTAATGGCATATGGTTTATTGGGGCATTATTTCTTTTATCACTTCTATTATCAATTCAAGTGAACGGTGTTTTATTTAACTGGGAATTGTTTGATTAGATGTTACTGGGGATATTGTTTTGAGAACCTTGCCACAGAGGATCCGAGAAGAGCTGATGGAGAAGGGATACATCATATTGATGCCAATGTTGAATACTGTGCTGTGATCAAAACCAAATTAGGGGCTCATCGTATTTTGATGGGTGCTGAAATGGATTGCTGTGACTCAACTGATGATGGAAGGAGGTTTTATGTGGAGTTGAAGACAAGTCGTGAGGTTGGTGCACTTCATTGTATTGTTTCATATTACCGTGTTCATTTTGTTTCCTTTTTGAGTTTTTCCATTTTGTAACATTTCCTGATCATTGATATTTTGTAAATGTCGCTTTGATACTGCAGCTGGATTATCATATTGAAGAAAGATTTGAGAGGGAGAAACTTTTCAAGTTTTGGGTACATATATGTTTCCTTATCAGGTATAATTGTATTTATGCTGTTTTCATATTTAGCTACATGTCAGTTGTCAAGAATTGGTTAGAAGATTGGCATGTAGAATTACATATTTATAGATGTCCTTATTTTGACATGTCATAACACATCAGATTTTTATTATGTCCATGTATATGCTCATTACCTATAAACTACTTGCAGTCCTAAAATAAATTAACGATTTTTTTATATATTGTTAGGAATTTTCATTAAAACCACTTGGTAAGCCATCATTCTTGAAGAAAATCTTACTAATTACAGAGTTTAACAAATGTACACAGGAGGCTCAGCAGCCCTCAAAAGACTACTCAAAAACTTTAAGCTCTCAGTAGGCGCAATATTGAAGAAGTCACATACTGGAACCACTAATTTACCTGAGGAAAAGTTCCAGGAATATATTGATGTTCCAAACATTTTTTTTCCAATCCCAAGGAGATAGGTTTGGAATCTTAAAACATCCATTAATTATACATACTCAGCAGACCCTTTAATAATGTGAATAGGGGAATGCTCTCCATATTATTTTAGAAGGACATGAATAATGTATCTTAAATTTTCAACTCTTCAATTTGGATGCACTCAACAGAATTTAAGCTGAGACTAGCCAAATTTCTTGACAAGGAGATAGACAGCATCTGTTTTCAATTACTACTAGTAGTTGACAAAGTTTATTATTGTAAAATCATTCACAGAAATGTTGCTTTAAAAATTTGGAAGATATGAAATTTGTAAAATGGGTGATATTTCTGGCACCATGAATCACATCTTTAAATGTTATCTAACGGCACTATATGCTGTTCTGTAATTCATGTAACTCTGCTATTGTATATTTCCATATAGCATATTTTAGTCCTGAATTTTCATTTTTTTTTTTTTCTATTGAATGCTCTTTTCTTCCATTGTACTGTTAGAAGTAATACTTGGTTGTGTTATCTGTTACAGATGCAATCTTTCCTGGCTGGTGTTCCTTTTATTGTTGTCGGATTTAGGTAATTTTCATTTTTATTTCTTCCCAGTCTTCTGCATTCTTATGAGAAACACTGCATCAACTTGCAATTAGAAAGGTTAGAAAAAATTTATAGTGAAGAGAATAGCAAAACTCTGCATTTTCACCCAATGGGCTTATTGCAAGCTGGCAAATGTAATCAAGGCCTCTACTCTCTCCCCTATTTTTTTTTTTAACATGCATGCTTATTATGTGCAGTTTGAGGTTGGTGGTCCTTTTTCTAAGCATTTTGTTATCTACAGATGAGCACAACAAATGCGAAATACATGTGGCGGGAGTAGAGGCCTAACAAACCAAAGACATTACACACAGAGTGAAAATGAAGAATTATTGGCTGGTCAATTTGCTGCCATTGCATGTTAATTAAGTCTAAATTTTTTGCTTTGCGAGTGTTCTTGTTGGTTTAACTCATACTAGTATCCATTTGTCAACGGAAATGAAGGGTCTATTTGTTGTTCACTTGTTTCTTTTTAATTTTTTTGGTGAAAATGCAGACCATTTCCTCATATTATGTCTAATTCCAATCAATATTTGGTTTGTTAATGTTTGGTGTTGCTCACCACTTTTCCTTGGTCTAATGAAAGCTGGTTTTCTGGGAGAAGTTTGCTTAGCATTTGCTAATGAAGTATTATACTGGCTCTACGGAACAGTCAAAGAGAGTGAGTCTCAAGTCTTCATCTTGCAAACATCTTGTTTTTTTCCCTTCCTTTATTACATTTGCACTGCTATCAATTTTCTTTTTCTTTTTTTTGGATAATAAATGGTTATTTGTTTTGATTTGTGTGACTTAAGATGAGGATTACATATTAGAGCTTCTACAAGCCCATTCTTGCCCAGATGCAATCACTAATCACGTCAAGCAATTGTAAAAATTTTGGAGGCTTTACGAAGCATGAATAATTGAAATTCAAGATTAAAAAGAAGGTAGCTGCAGGTTAAGTCGTGATGTCAGAATCTTTGTTTCAAATGTTTTGCTGTAATTTTTAGATGAAAGAACATTGAATTACTGATACACCAAGCTTACCCCTATAATGGTTTGGGGGCAATTGAATCAAATGAGTACAATTCTTGTTTCTCTCCACAGGATCATCTGGATCTCTGTAATGCCATTTTTTAAACTTATTAATGAAGCAAATGATCCATTTTTCCTAGCTTAATTTGTTATTTAATTTAGATTCCAGAATGTGTTTGAAATGCTGCTATCATCAGTGATGAGATAATAATAGTTTATTAAGTGGCATAATTTATCATAACTTAAAATTCTTTTGAACTGATACAGGTGTGATTCAATCTCACGTGATTTGCACATGCCTCTTAAGCATGCAAGGATACGATGGCGTCGATACTGAGAGAACACCCCGACCTCTCCACTGCCATGGACTGACAGAAAGGTGTTTAGTTTTATCTAAGACAGAGACAAGCAGGAGTTTAAAAGGGGAAAATCATTAATGTTTGGGTTTCTTCGGCAGTAAAAGAGAAATATGGAGAGAAAAGTGAGGGCAGAATCAATGGAGTGCATAACAGAGAGACTTTCCTCTCTGGATAACCTCTACTTTCCTCGCTCTCTACAATCCAACGCCGCCACTTCCTCCCAACGCAAATCAATCCTCCTTGACCTCCTCTCCAGAGACGCTGCCGTTTTCCTAGGTATTCCAGTTTCATATCAATTATCCTTATCCCTCTCTTTTTCTGTTACTATATAACAGTTTCGCCAAAATTACGCTCTTTCGATTCAGAATTATTTGTTTTGAAACGTTAATAATGCAAGATATAAATTAGAATTATTTAATTCTTGTTTTCTTTCTGGTTTTTTCGAAAACTATGGATAAGAAGAATAGCATGGGAATTTTGTGCCATGTTTGAAGCAGAAACACCTCTGCTATTAAGATTTTAATTTATATTCATTTCTTTTCCTTCCATTAATGCAGCTTTCTAATTTTCTGTTCCTTCATATTTTCTAAGCAATCTAATTTAGTATAATGGAACATAACTATGTTTAATATCTTAACATACTAATTTAGCTGATATGTTTATTTCAGAAAGATATGGATCACAATTGACTTCTGATGAGCTTGGAGAATTTGATGCGCTTAACAATGATTACAAGATAAATTGGCACTTAAAGAATCTTTGGAGCAAGATGAACCCTACTTCAGAAGAGTTGCAGTCGAGGTCAGTGACGGTGAAGAACCGGAGGCTGGCATTACTTAATAAACTGATACATGATGGGCAGTAATTCTCAGAGGATGCAATGAGGGAGAGGGAGCCATATTTGCATCATGAGTATGTGGGAAAGTTTCAGGATTTGAGTGGAAGGAGTATGACAAGGCCGGGGGAGCAATGGTCGGAGACGTTGATGAGATCAGAGGAAGTGGCTTTGGTAGCAAAGATTCGGGAGGAGCAGCAGAGGTTGGGTGTGGCTGAGAGGGATTGGATTGGTAATGAAAGAGACCAACAAGAAGAGGAGGAAGAAGCAGTGAAAAATGCTGGTGGGGTTGTGTGCTCCACTGAGGTAATTTATTCTGTTCTTATTTATTTATTGCTTAGTTTCCTTATCATTTTCAGTGTATGGTATCTAGAAATTTTTTTTTTGTTCAATATCTGTGTTTTCTACTTCATTCAACCCAACAAATTATTTTCTCGGTGATTTGGGAAATTTAAAGATGACTTGACAATTGTTATTTAGTCATTTGGAGCAGTGAAGATCTGCACTAGGTTATAGAATGTGAAATAGTTATATTAGCATCTAATGAAACATTATAGATTATATTATGAAGGAATTCCATTCCGCAAAAAGATGATTGCTCTTATTCTGGTTGTGTTTTCTTGCACTCTTACATATTCAAATATTCTCCCCCTCATGTAGGTTTCTCGGATGATTAGAAGATATTAGGAAAGTCATACTATTGATTTTCAATTTGTTTTATGCACATATAACTGTGTTGATAACTGACCTCTTTGGGGCATGTAGACAATACATAGTCAATTTTCATATTGGGAAATTCTAATGAATTTCAGAGGGTCAATTTTGTATTCTTAATTTTATATTGTTGATTAACTTTTAGTCATGAGTTGATATTGCTAAACTACACTGGAAAATAAGTTTCTGATGTTAATGTGCTATTTTAGTGTTTCTTGCTGCTTTCAAAATTTATCCTGCACTCAGAGCGAATTCGGCAAGTTCCTTTATTGTTTGAGCCAATTCGAAAATTATAGTTGGTTGAATATCTTCCACTTGGTCAGAAGAGAAGGATATAAGCTGAAAAGGTTATTAATTGTGTAGAAGCTTATTATATTTCCCTTTAAATCATGTATAGTCCTTTGCAGAGATGCTTGGTGTGCTATTCTGCTAGTTTGAGTCAATATGGATAATATTGTGTGCCATCATTTTGCTTGGTGTCTCCTAAACTGTTTATCTCTTCATTTTGCAGAGGGATAATGAGTCACTTTATTACTAATAAAACCAAGAGGAACAAAGGTAAGATAATGGTTGGGGCTATGTCCTTGTCATTTATTTTGAATAACGAAAATACATGTGAAGGGAACCAGAAACGTAGGAATTATCGACAATTGCATTACCTTGTTACCGCATTTTTTACTCCATGTGATACTTGTTAACTAGTATTCGAGACTAATTACTGTAATTATATGCAGATTTTATTGTGTAAATGATATTGTCATCACTTGTTTGTTCTTTTATCCAATTAGACTTCCATAAACCGAAATAACATTCTTCTCTGGCAATTCTGATTCTGATTCTTTTGCATAATATTCAAAGCTAGTAAATTGATGTAAAGACAATGTTCAAAACAAGTGGAAGGGAGAAAGTAGACAAATTGAAGGTGGTCAAGCTGGTGCAGTGGAAATTTGTCCAAATCAGAATCCAAACAGGTAAGCATTATGCTTAAGCGAAGTATATTATCAAAACAAAGCTTGGATAAGAAGGCCACGGTTAGATTTTTGCCTTTGTTGCAATATCTTCACTGTTCTTTGGATAAATCGGCTGGCATAGTATAATGGAAGGATGACAACTCAATTCGATGTTTGTTTATCATGAAATGCTAGACAAGTGGTAGTCTAAAGGGCAGTTCACATTGGTGCATAGGGTTTTTCAAGATGGATTGCGTCGGAAAGTGTCGGCAGGTGATTTAGATAGCTCTTACTTGGGAAAGACAATAGGGTACTTGTAATGCTGAATTTAAATGTTTTTAAGGGTTTCATTTGACTATTTTGCTTGCATGATGAAAGAGATTATAATTTAGTTGAACCAGAACCAACGCAAATTGCAATATTAGCTTTATCATAGTTTGAGAATTGGGTTTTGGACAAAAAGTGTGAACAAAAGAAGGGCCAATGACAAGTTGATTTTGTTTGTGTCGACGGACTTCCGGATTTGATGGTTCGACTTTGGATCGAATATGCCCTTCTTTTGGCAGATTGTATGAAGTCATTTGCACATGATTCTTCTCATTCTCTTCCCTCCTCGAGTTGAAAGTAGCACTAAGGACTATCGTTGTTGTGAAATAGCCACTAAAACAAGCATTTGCAAGGCAAGATTTATCACTCCCACTCGTATGCAGATAAGTTTTACACTTTACTGCCATTCTCAACAAACCAAACTCACATTCTAAGCATGGACATTCTCTTCGTGCTATAAAAAGATCTCTCAACAAATGGGCACATCTAAACTCTCCCATTTAAAAGAACTTAGCACGTGAGGAGTATTTAAATTGGATTTTATCACAAAGAAAATTCTGTGTTATGTTCAAAACCTCATCAACAACGCTAGATCCTTGATCAAAACATTGTCATCGGATACCCCATTTCTAGTGGGACCACAATTTACTTATCATACGCCACGTGTCCCTACATACTCCTCAATAAACATCATAGTAACCGCATAGAAACTCCCCTCAACTATTTAAGCAAAGAAACCAAGCTGTCCCGCCGATTAATCGGCCTCCTCGCCGGAACTTTAAAATATTTTTATTCCCATTCTAACCCCATATATTTCTTTCTC
>JAXCLQ010052439.1:0-15814 GCA_035584115.1 Cedrela odorata | reverse complement strand
AGCTTAAAAAGCTTAAAGTGGAAATTTAGGAGTTAAAACAAGGGCGAGGACAATCCAAATCTGAAAGTGAGATCAACTATGAAATAATTGTCTAAGGAAAGCTTGAAATTAAGACTTCCTAGAAGATTCAAACTTTCACAAATAACTCCGTACATCAGTTAAGACACGATTATATGTTATAGCTTAAACGATATTGAGAAATGATTTTAGTGTAAGGACTTATGGAAAATGAAATGTACAGACCCTTCTTTTTAACTTTCGAAAGGTAAGCTAAAGCCTGGTACAAAGAATTAGAATTAGGATCTATCAAGTCATTCTTTAAATTGTGTAAAGAGTTCGTACAACAGTTCAGAGGGGCATGTATGCTAATAAGAAGCATGAAAAACTTAATGGCAATAAGGCAAGGAGAAAATGAGAGCCTAAAAGGTTTCATTCCATCACATCATGATAAGGTGACGAAAGTGGAAATATTTAGGCACCAAATTACACTTGCAACGCTAAGAAAGGGATTAAAGATCAATAGATTCTAGTGGACACTTTGGGAAAAAAGTATCATAAGTTTGTTGTCCTAGTTAGCAACACCCAAGAGAGGGGTGAATTGAGTTATTAAAAAATTTAATGCTTAATAGAATGCAAATATAAATGCACTACAATAAATAAAAAGAGTAGAGAGAGATATATTGCAAACAGTGATTTTATAGTGGTTCGGCAAGAACGACTTACGTCCACTCTCTCGGTTTTAGCTCTGCACTAAAGTTTGACTATCTCTTTATTTATACAGGTCAAGTAAAACTCAATACAACTCTTTCTTGTATGGTGCAAGGCAACCTTATACTTCCTTTCACGGGTAAAGAGAAACCCAATAATATTTCTTCGTTTACACCAAGCAAAAATAAATCCAATAAGAATTTAAAATGTATTTTCTGTTTTTAAATTCTCTCAAAAGAGCATATAACTCAATAAGCTCACACAAGTAATTTTCTCTCAAATGGTAGTTACAAAGTAAATGCAGTAGAAAGAAAAAATAATTTTTTACATTAAAGATCAAGAAAAATGTTCAGTGATAATTTGCAAATGTACTTTTATTATTCCACTTCATGCCTCGAACTTAGGGTCCACCCATGACAATCACTACAGACCCTCTCGATACACCATATACACCCAGAATGTATCAAAAGAGTCTGTAAGGCTAACCTATCACCTATTAATCATAACCTTTGAAAACAATTTATATATTTCACAACTCTCATCCATAAGATCATCATCAAAGAATTAATCATTTATGATCAATTCATTCACAAAAAATATTAAATAATAAAATAACATTATGGAAATCCTTTCCATTCGACATGAACAAAATAATAAATGTTTATATAAACATTTAATTTACCAACACTTAATAATTTTCCAAATGAAACTTATGACCAAATAAATACATCCAGTGAACTCAAGTGCATATGTGAGTCAAGAAAGAAACTCACCTAGAGCGTCGTAAGTTTTCTACCTCTACCATTAGCCCGGTGAGAACTAACGCGCCTAACTTGAAAGTTATAATTGTGAGGGATAAGTATACTACTATATTTAGTGAATAAATAAAGTACATATAAATATACATACATGCACATGCATTTCCAAAATCCAGATATTGGGATTTGCTTTAACCATATACATAAAAGTAAGTGTGTGTGTGTGTGTGTGTGTGTGTATTCATATTCATTTAATTCAGAAATAAAAAAATATTTCATTGGTCTGCAAACAATTTTAAATAATCAACTAGGCTGGCCATCCATTCTTGATACACTACCTTGGTCGTGAATAAAATCATAACCATCAGTTAGTATTTCATGCATAAACCATATGCAATAAAGTTTTATCAATTATAAAATCATTTCCTCATGTTTTTCGAAATCATTTATTTCTTGTAAAAATATGAATATTTAAAAACACAAGTCCGCCTCACTGATGTTGGTCCTGAGTAATTACTTGGTGATACAAGTTACTATCCTTGTAATCTGTCAAATCCAAGGTAACCACCAATATACATGCATAAAACAAATTATTTTCAAACAATAACTTCAAATTATATAAAACGAATCCGATCTTCTGGCTATATCAACATGTATATAAAATAATTTTTTTATCATCAAACCAAATAAGTAAAATATTCTAATATCATACAATTCATATAAGACAATTTCATTTCAAATTTTACACTTTAATCATAAAAAAGATTGCACAACACATAAACATACATATATGTATCACACACATATATTTACATATTCATGTATGTATAAATTTACTCATAATAAGGGAGGGTAACCACTCCCACTAAAGTCTTCGCACCCATTTGGTTCTTATCTCAGGTTCCCGAAATCTAATACCACACATGCATATAGTAATAAATTCCATGATTCCAAATAATTAAACATATATGCACTAAATGCAATGGTTGTGAAAAACATGTATAAAATTATTCTAATTCACGAGGCTTAACTAACGAAAGTCATTTATCCGATTTCCAACAAGAAAATCACATGGCTAACTTATTCTAATTCACATTTTCAAGTCATATTTCCAATATTATATTATATACTAAAATTCACACTCAAATTGATAACTAATAACATACCTTACCATCATAATATCTCAATAAACTCAAATATTCGCATATATTTCCATCACCATACTTCAATTAACACTAATTAACATCATTTAACATTTTATATGCAAGAATTATTGAAATCTCCAAATGAACAGTAAACCCTTAGTTTCTAACATGTTCAAAATCTCAAAATCAAACTTCAAATGAGTTAATAGACTTACCTACAACTTGTAAGAGTCCTTAGAAATCTCGAAAATTTTATGCTGAAACTTATTATTCCATAAAACCATTCTTGTTTACATAATATATGTTAAATCTCAATTATTCAATACTCGTTATATCATATCATGAGTTGACTTAAGTTACCTAAACCTCGTTAATGTGTCAACTAATCATGAACAACGCATGTGTGAAAATACAAGTCATTACAATAACTATTTTACCCTTATATTTGAAGAATATGATTTACAAAGTCTAATTGATATTCACACTCATTAAAATTCTCTTTAAAGTGGAGATCCTAGGTTCGAGTCGTAGAAGAGGCAAACTTCCCTTAGGGAAAGGAACAAATAGCTCAGTAGATGAAGCTAGAGACCTCAGAAGGTCGAGGGGCAAATTTCTACTCAGTGGGTCCGTGAGGGACACTAGGTTGTAACACGGTAACTCAGTAGTCTAGGCTTGGGTCGACAAGAAGACAGCAGTAACTAGGTCAAAAGCTGGGGCGTTACATCTTGTTTAGAAATCTTCTATTTAAACTGATTCTATTGTGAAGACAACTATGTCTAACAGCTTTCTTTGGCACAATTAATATTCACAATAAATGCTACAGAAATTATCGTTAAACTTTAAATCATCAATATGTATCGATCTTTTTGGATTATGTATTGATTTGTTCATGTCAAATTTGAATCTGGGCTTTTCTTCAATCCCGAGTATCGATTATTTTTTCTTCACGTATTGATCTGTGCTAGTTCGTAAATAATTCTTAAGTCTCTGACTTGCAATATATCGTTCCCATCTATGAAGGTGTCAATCTGGTTCGACTTGTAATTATTTTCAAACTCTCGGACTTGCAATGTATCGATCTCTTCTTCATATGTATCAATCTGGTTCACCTTGTAAATATTTTCAAACTCTTTGACTTGCAAGGTGTTAATCCCGTGAACTTTAAATATTGATCTCTTTAAAGGTGTCGATCTACATCCTCAGGGTATCGATCCGTTTTATGAATGGGTTGTTCCTCTGACTCTAGATATCGATCCTGTTAGACTTAAACATATATTATTTACATAAAATTGTTTAGATTGTTCATAAACTTATTTACATATAATTTTCTTAATATTTAACGTATTCAAATGTATTTATATTATTCACAAATTAAATTAACATCACAACAGGTTTGTTCATCATCAATTTCAAATAAAAATTCTAACATGATATCATCAAAGTTATGAAGAAGCTTATAAACAGGTTTAATTATACATAGAGATCGAGGATGAGGCTAAAGAAAGGGAAGATGAGGAGAGATGAAGAAATGCGATGAGAAACATGGAAAGGTAAAGAGGAGAGTGATGAATGGGTGATGAGGAAAGAATGAAGAAGAGGGAATACTGACCAAATGAAAATCAAATGTCTCGAATATCTTCTCGAGCCCAAAGAAATAATAAATAACCCTAGTTGGTTAAAAGAACTTTCTTGGAAAAAACACTACTCCCGCCCCTTCTCTCTTCTACTAGAGAAGATAAGAGATTAGAGTGTCAAATCAGCAATAAAAGAATATTTACGCCCTAAATTGCCTTTTTGTAGTGGCTCTTTGAAGACATAAAGGAGCAAAACATGCTAATTGAGTTGAGGCCATTAAGAAAAAAAAGGAAAGAACAAATATTGCACCTTTTATCTAGATCATGGACACATGACCGGTGATTGTTGAGCCTTACAGGAACAGGTAGTGACCTTGATAAAAATAACTACCAATCAGAATATGTGGACAAAATCAAGATAAATCGTAAAAAAAAACTCCGAGCCTAGTGATAAAGAGAAAAGAAATCACGTTCAAAATGCAATGATCATATTAAGAAAACCAACTTTAGTGAGAGATTTGAACTGAGCATGTAAAAAATACTTTCTAGGTCCTCACGTCAAAAAAAATAATGTCTTTAACCTGCAGGCAAGCAAGGAACTGAGACTACACTCGGTCATGATCATGTTCACAAAGGAAGATTCCCAAAAAGTAAGCTATCCTCAAGATGACACATTAGTAGGAATAATGAATGTAGCAGGAATGGAGTTGAATTGAATTTTTATTAACCCTAGAAGCTTAGTTGATATATTGTTTAAAGAAACTCTGGACGAGCTAAAAATAGAGGATCTGAGGCTAAAAAGAGTACAAACTCCCCTCTATGGCTCAACGATGGTTGTGTAATACCCCTCGAGTCAATTTAACTTTCTATCACCATAGGAAAAAACCTCATATGAAAACAATGATGGTAGACTTCTTAGTAGTGGATCATCTAATGCCCTACAAAATTCTAATAGGGAGACCTTTCATAAGAAACGCGAAGGCAGTCATGTCTATCCACTATCTAAAATTAAAATTATTAGTAGAGGATCAGAATGAAGTAATAAGCTACTACACAACTATAGCTAAGAAAGTTTTTTTGTATAACTATGGCAAAACCCAATCCTCTAAATAACTCGAGGATAAATGAGGAATCGAAAACACTAAACCTAGTCTTGAGAAAGTATTACCTGGACGGTTAAGATGGGAACAAACTTAGCTAAGAAAGAAAAGAAGAAAGTAAGCAAAGTCTTGAGAAAGTATTCACAAATATTTGCCTAGTCTTACTAAGACATGCCAAGAATTAATCTAAGAACCTATATCATCGCTTAGCCCTTAACCCAAGAATTAAGCCAATAAAACAAAGAGGAGGACATTCAATCAGGAGTGATATTTTGCAATTCACGTTAAGGTGGATAAACTTCTAACGGCAGGGTTTATTTGAAAAGTCTATTACCTATAATAGATTGCGAAGGTAGTTATAGTGAAAAAAAAAAACAAATAGAAAGAGGAGAATGTGCATAAACTTTACCAACCAAAACAAGGCCTGTCCAAATGATAGTTTTCCTCTCCCAAGAATTTATCAACTAGTTCATTCAATTGCATACCTTGGAATCCTTAGCTTAATGAATGTATTCTCAGGTTATAATCAAATTAAGATGTTTGAGCATGGCTAGAAAAAACTACTTTCATTACCGATTAAGGGTTGTATTGCTACAAAGTGATGCCCTTCGGTCTAAAAAACACAAGGGCTGCATACCAAATATTTGTAAACAAGATTTTTAAACCCTTTATCAAGAAAACTGTGAAAGTATATGTGAACGATATGATAACCAAGTTAGTAAAAAGAGAGGATCACGTAAGGGACCTAAGAAAAACTTTTAATTTGCTTAGAAAATATAAGATGAAGTTAAATCAAGAAAAATGTGCTTTTTGGGTCAACTCGGGCAAATTTTTAGGATTTATGGTCAGCCAACGAGGGATAGATGCCAATCCACAAAAAAATTAAGGCAATCATAAAAATGAAATCTCAAAAAACCCTAAAAGATGTCCAAAGCCTAGTAGGAGGAGTAGCGACGCTAAATCGGTTCATCTCAAAATCCACTGATCTCTATTTTAAATTCTTTCAAGTCATGAAAAAAGATAAAAATATGAAATAGACTGAGGAGTATGATAAGGTTTTGTATGAATTAAACGTGTACTTAGCAAGTGTACCACTAATGGTTCAACCATAAACAAGAGATGAATTGTAGCTTTATTTGGTAGTGTCTGAGAATGTTGTAAGCTCATTATTGGTAAAGGAAGGAGAAAAAATCCAAAGACCAATGTACTATACAAGTAAGGTCATAGTAGATATTGAGACAAGGTACGCATAATTAGAAAAATTAGCCCTAACACTACTTGTGGCAGCAAGAAAGTTAAGGCATTACTTCTAAGCCCATCATAACATCATCTTAATTGATCAACAGTTGAGATAGATTTTACACCGACTTGATCTCTCAGGTCAACTAGTAAAATGGTCAATAGAACTCAATGAATTTGATATTCAATACTAATCAAAGACAATCATTAAGGCATATGCACTATCTGACTTTATAGTAAAATGATTAATGACTAAAGATTCAATTCCAAAAGATTTGAACCTCTTCACTGCTGACTCAAAATGAGGAAGAAATCCAACATAAAGGTTATTTATTGATAGAGCATCTAATGATCAATGAGGTAAAGCTAGAATTATCCTCATCTCTCATAAAGGAAAAAGATCACTTATGAATTAAAAATTGGATATAAAGTAATCAATAATGAAGCAGAATAAAAGGTCCTTTTGGTAGGGTTGAAGTTGGCCCTAGAATTTAAAGTGGAAGTATTACATCTGATGAGTGACTCTTAATTAGTAGTTAACCATATTAGCAAATAATTTCAAGCGCGAGAAGAATGAAGGCTTATCTAGGCAAGGTAAAGGAAATTATGACTAAGTTTAAGAATACAAAAGTTAAGCGAATTTTGAGGGTCATGAATATTAAGGTAGATTCACTAGCTAAATTAGCATTGACAAAAACATGGAGGGTACTAAGGACAGTATCTATTAAATATATTATGGTTTCTAGCATCGAAAAAGATAGCCATAGAGAGAATAGGACAAATGATGTATGCATAGAAAAAACATGGATGGATCTAATATAAGCATACATCGAAAGAGGAGAACTTTTCGCAGATAAAACGGAGGCAAGGAGACTAAAATATAGAGCTTCGCATTATTACATTATAGAAGGCTCCCTCTACAGAAGAGAATTTACTCTCTCATACTTGAAATGCTTGAAATCAAATGAGGCCAACTACGTTCTCACGGAAATACATACGGGCATATGTGGAATCCATTCAGGTGCTATAACATTGTCATTTAAAGTTCTAAATCAAGGATACAATTAGCCAACAATCTATAAGGATGAAATGAACTTCGTAAGAACATGTAAAGGTTGTCTATTCAACCCTAATATTCTAAGGCAACCTCTTGAAAGGCACACCAACCTTGACTGTCCCTAGCCGTTTGCATAGTGGGGAGTAGAGTTAATTGAACTAATACCTAAGGACGAGCAAAGTATGAAATTGTGGCAATAGATTACTTCACAAAATAGATAAAGACTGAGCCCTTATCGAAAATAACAAAAAAGAATACCACAAATTTTGTATAAGGAACATTATATATCTATATAGTGTTTCCAAAACTAGCAATACTGAAAATGGGAAGCAATTTGATAATTATAAATTCTAAAGATTATGTTCAAAACTAAAAATAGATTTACTATTCGCCTCGCCTGCCCATCTGAATTAAAATGGTTAAGTGGAATCAACTAACAAGGAAATCTAGAAAAACTTGAAGGCTAAATTGAGGGAAAAGAAAGGATCTTTGGTACAGGAACTACCAGAAGTGCTTTTGGCATACAGAACAGCAAGTCGAACAATGACAGGTGAAACACTATTTTCCTTAGCTTTCACGTACAATGTTGTCATATCACTAGAAATAAAGGAGCCTGCCATAGAACAAAATACTTTAATGAAGATGCTACATCAAAAGAATGTGTTCGTATTTGGATTTGATCGAGGAAAAATGGATCAAGTCCAAATAAGTAACAATGCTTGTTAACAACAGGATGGCAAGATACAATAATAAGAATATCAGGACTACAACATTTGTTGAGGGCAATCTCATCATGAGAAGAGTAATTTTGAACATAAAGAAACGTGAGGAGGAAGTTTTTGGTTCAAATTAAGAAAAACCATACAAGGTCTTAAAAATGGTTAGGCCTAGAGTATATTAGTTAGGATATCCAAATGAGAGGTTGTGAGGAAGCCCTGAAATGCAAATATGCTCAGAAGATATTACCAAAAGAAATTTTGTTTTCCATTAATGTAAAAATTAAATTTTCTAATTCAATAAAATTAGTTTTCTCGTTACATAATCTTTAGTCTGTGAACATTACTTGTCTAGGATAGAAAGACAAATACCCATGAGTAGTTCCTTTCTTGCCGAGGAGGCAAGAGAATTTCAAGGGATTCCCGGGGGTAGAAGGCAAAACTTGAATAATTCCTTCCTTACCAAGGAGGCAAGAGGATTTCAAAGGACTCCTAGGGTAGAAAGACAAATATCCCTAAATAGTTTCTTCCTTGCCGACATGGGGCGTAAAAAGGGAATCATATCAACTTGTTCCAACCTAGGATAATAAGCGCATGGGCTTGGTCCTTGCATATTACCATGAAAAATGGATACAAATTTTTTACTACTGCTTGGTATTGACAATATGTCTGAAAAAGTATCTAGAAATATCAAGTTTAGATATTTGCACCATGTTGAAGGAACCATGGCATAGATGTTGGAATAAATTTCATTTTGAAAGTGTTTTCTATTTAATCTTTTGTAACTACTTCAAAAAAAATTCTTCTTGGACAAAATACAATCGGAAGTGGACTAATTCAAACCACTAAGGTAAAATAAGAACGACCTCCACATTCAAAGCCCTCATTTTACTATTAGCAAGAACTTGTTTCAACAGCATATCAAAAGGAATTTTAACAACAGCTTCAAATATAAAATCAAGAAGTACTGCCTGTGGAACCTTAATATCCACATGTTTATTGTTTCTATATAATTCTCATGTATATGCTAATTCAAACCACTCAAGTAAAATAAGAACGACTCCCACATTCAAAGCCCCATTTTTACCATTAGCAAGAATTTGTTTTAGCTAAATATCATAAGGAATTCTAAAAACGGCTTCAAATATAGTATCAAGAAGTACCGCCTATAGGACCTCAATATCCATGGGTTTATTGTTTCTATATAATTCTCATGTATATGAATATTATTGGAAAAGGATAATATACAATCAGAGAAGCTCCAAAGGAGATTTAATCACCTAAATTTTTTTATTAGAAACAACATGGGGAAAATAAATGATTATTTTAATTTTGTTTGAAAATTTGAAAATTCTGAATAAAATTTTCTTTATCTTAAAAATTGGCCATCGACTATAAAGAGAATTTAGACGAAGAATTAAAGAGTTAAAATGAAATAAAGTAGTTACATTGCAAGGAAGACCCAAAGGCTGCAAATTCTTAAAAATAAGGAAAAGGGGTTGCAGTTACGCAGCATGGTTTTGTTTCTGGCCCTGAATCCCCTTTCTCAAACCTGAGGCCTCGGCCCTAACAAGTTTTTCGCTTTTCTCCCTGACAATAACAGGATCGGCGATAGCAAGGGTCGCATCGCCCCGGGCAGAATATTGGCGACATCTTTATTTGCATCTAAAATGGGCGTATCAGCGGCAACATCTTTTGCTGACTTATGATTTCCTTCCTCGGCAATCTTCTTGGCAGGCTCAATATGGAGTGCCCCTTCACCTGATATCTCTGCAATTGTTCCTTACAACCAAGTAAAATTAATTGTAGGATATTCAAACTTGAACAAGTCCCAAGCGATTGTTCAAAACGAAGAAGGCCCTCTCGTCTGCAGCTGTTTTTGTCGCCATCCGAGAAGCTTACTAATCAACTTCTAAGTCAATAACCTTGTCAGAGAGTTTGCAACGTTCTAGGTCCCAAGCTTTCCTCTCCTCAGCTAAAATGGCCTCTAAAGACTTTTCTCTTTTTAACCTATTTTAGCTCATCTCTACAAGCCTTCAGCTCTCCTGCATTTGGATTCAACGAAGACAGATTTGATAGCAATTTCGAATGCAGTCACTGAGCCATCACGGTAGGCAGCAAGGTTATGAGCAAGCTGAAAATATGAAGAGTCTGTCAACATAAAAATATATATATATATATATATATTTATATGTATTTATAGAATAATAATAATAACAATAAGATATGAAAGCATACCTAAAAGGTCATCTAAGTGCAGAGATCATAGGCCTCAGAATAGAATTGGCAAGCAACCTTGTCTGACTAACCCTTATTTACCTTACTCTCCGTCATTCGGAGAGAAGGAAGAAGATTTTCATACTGAGGTCGTTTCGCCTCTACTATATCCATGAGGTGAAGTGGGCTATCGGAGTTACCCTTAGTGGATATGGAAAGGACGCTCTTCTGCATTTTAGTTGTTGGTTCAACAGTTTCACCTTAGGAAGCCCATGAGAGACCTTATTTTTCCCCTCGTCTGCTTTGGGAGGTTTTGCAACAGGAGGAAAAGGAGCCACTAACCTTGAGGCTTCTGATCGAGCTTTCTTTAGCAAGATATCTTTATTAGCAAAGAGGTCAGTTATGACCCCTTTCTTCGGTGCAGCAAGAGGCAAAGTCTTCTTAACCTTAGACTTTTCCTTCTTATCCGAAAGTGATAAAACATAATAAGCACCAAAGCCGAGGCGAAGAATATATGCGCACAAAAAGAGAAGAAAAATACTTACTTTTACAAGGTTTTATGTCCTCAGCAGGAATGCTCTTAACAAGGCCTGAGCCAACAAGGTTGAGTGGATCTAAGATGTGCTTTTGGCTGCAAGCCTATACTACCAAGGATTGCCCTCGTCTTTCAAGTGGCTACACAAATGATGCTCAGCTCAGGACACACATAAAAAAAAGGGGAAAGAGAAGTAAGAAGAGGAAAAAATGATGTAAGCAACAACCGGGAATTTCTTTCTTATATGCCACCCATGACCTCACTCCCCACCGACATAAAACCACAGATGCTATCAGTCTTTATTTGAAGTGATGAGGTCGTGAATGAGTTTCTTCCTACCCGGCCAAGTGATGAAGTAGTAGAAACTCGAGCTCTACTTGGGATTTGGCCTCATGTGTTACAGAGATTGTAACTTTTGCAAGGTTGGCTTATTCTGGTCGGCCATCTTCCAGAGGACAAACATACCGGAGATTGTCCCCCAAGCATTGATGTTTAGTTAGCAGGGGAATTTCTATCACAACAACTGCACAAAGTACGGTTGGATTGGGAGCCGAGCTCCAAATTTAAAAAGCTCCTCGTGAAAAGTAACACATCCATCATGTGGATTACTTGGGAAGTCCCCTTCTTTGGAAAGCCTGAGAAAGATGTTGTCAGCAATTACATACATCCTTCTCCAGCGTTTCAGGTCGTTCTTAGAGAGAGAAGACCTGTACCAATCCATTTCATACGAATTGTCATTTTCTGAAAAAACGTTAAGAGGGAAGACCATTCTCCTTGGGCGCACTCGTAGAGGCTTCACCTATAGACCTCCAAATGTTTTCAGGCTCCTCACCCTTTGGTTCTTCTAAAATGTCCTCGATGGCTTCACCAATACTCTCATAATGTTCGTCTTCCTCGAAAGACCACCAGGCTTATTTTTTATAAGAGAGGCGGTTTTGAGAGATTCTCTCTCTTGCATCATCCTCTCCTTCACTTATAATATATCATCACTATCTAAGGATGGAGAAAAGGTAGAGTAAATGCTCTGGTCAGACATTTGTGGATTAGAATTCTGACCAGATAGGTTTTGGGAATTAGAACCTACACTTTACATGTAAGGAAAGATGAATCAACCAACGCGAGCCAAATCAAAATAACAGTTAGCAAAGAGTTTCTGGGAAAGATTTCTCTCAATTTTGAACAAACCAAACACAAGCAAAACTAATCCAGCAAAAAGTAAAACATATGTTCAAGATCTGCAGCAAGCAAGTCCACCAACAAGACTCAGAATACCTGTAATATTCAAGAAGTTGATATGATACAAAAATCAGAATGTAACTTAACCCAACAACCCAAAAAATATTATCAAGAACCAAGAGAAGAGAGTAAATGAACCTGTGCGAATGGCAGAAAAGGTAAGAACTGGCACGAATTACCAATTGAAGTCACAAAAAAAGCAACGGGAAATGATTGGACAATTTTGGTCAAAAACCTGCTATTACCCGGCCTAATGGACGGGTTTGATATACTAATTAGCGAGTTTGGGATAAATTTAAAAAATAAAATTAAAATTTATAACAAAATGACGTTGTTTTAATATTAAACATAAATTTATAAAATATCTACCATCTCTAACTTTAAACAACACCACACTCTCAAGACTGAAGTCGCTGTTGCTCTCTCTCGCGATTCTAATCCAAAGGGTTACTTGGTCAACTAGACTTCTGATTCTTCAACTCCATGTTCATAGCAAGGTGTTTCCTGCTCCATTGACGACCATGTTACCACCTTCAACCTCAACAACTTTAGCCTTATTGGTAGTTTAAATCTCGCTACTCTTACAAGTGAAATCCCAGAAGGCATTTGTGTCAATGGAGGAAACATGGAGACCTTGATTCTTAACAGCAATCGCCTCAATGGAACCATTCCACAGTCCATTGCCAATTGCACAAAATTGATATAGGTTTCACTTTCCAACAACCAACTTTTTGGAGAAATCCTCGCTAGCATTGGAAATCTTATTAACCTTGCAATACTCCAATTGGGTAACAATTCTCTCAGTGGAGAGATCCCACCTGAGCTTGGAAAGTGCAAGAGTCTCATTTGGCTTGATTTGAACAACAATGACTTTGGTGGTTCTCTCCCATTTGCACTCACTGACTAAATTGGCTTAGTAATGCTAGGAATTGTTTTAGGAAAACAGTTTGAATTTGTGAGAAATGAGGGTGGTACAACTTGTAGTGGCGTTGGAGGACTAGTCGAATTTAAAGGGATCCTACCTATTCCATCAACAATTGGCCACTGTTGCTGTATCTTTTACCCACACTATTAAAGGTGTAGAGCAAAAACATCTTATTAACACTAATTTTTTAGACATTCACTATTACTTTTAGTCAATGCATCTATATTCATTTGAAATAATTGTTAAATAAGACAAGCTTTACAAGATTGAGGCACAAGTTTCTTATTTTATGTTGAAAACTAAGTACTGTTTCAATTGTTATTCTGAGATACATGTTCGGATGTTCTAGAAGTGATCCCTGTTGATATTTAGTGGCCATATCGTATTAGAGGTGTCCATTCTACATATATTCGGATTGAAAATGTGTTACTTACTTAATTTGTGGAGATATGTTCTTAATACTCTTTGATTGACATTTTACCATTTGTGGTTATAAAATGTTATAAAAACCCTTTGAAATTTGTTAAGTATATAATAAATGAATGAATAGAACCTATATGAGCTCAGGACATTTTATTTTTTATTGTGTATATTTTATATTTTATGAGAGCGATGTATTTTATTTTAAATTAATACAAAAAAGTTTTACTAAAACCCGCTAAAAATTCGCGAATACTCGCGCGAGTTTGGTAATAAAATATTAAACTAGCTACAGGTTTGGTATGGGTATGGTATTGAATTTTTTTTTATGTGGATGGGAATTTAAATTTAGAGATATCCATTCTAAATCCAATCCTTTGCTATCCCTACAAAGGAAGCAAAAGGTTTCTCTCAAAGGCAAAGAATGCAAAGAGTGCAAAGAAGGGAGAAAAGCTCTGTTTTTATAATAGACCGAGGAAAGTGATCTGAGTCGTTAAATCATCAAGGGACAATATTTGGTCAAATGTTGCACACTACTTGTTTCTAGATGTCACAGATGCATTTAAAGCGGCATGATTGCATGGTTGAGAGAAACAAGATACAGATCAATAAATAACACTGCCAGTTTCACATGCCCTTTCAATTTTTGAAAAAGCGTTATGTGATGAAATGAAACTTTTCAAGTACTAGTAAAGAGTTAAGGAATAAAAACCAAGGGTGAGGCAAAAAGTTAAAACTGAGTATATGAGTCAAAGAAAGGTAAAGAATAGTTTACGACCAAGGAAATACAAAGAAGATCTCAGCAGACATAAAGAAAACAAATTAATAAGTTTATAGTACCAGACTCAAAACTCGCTAATACTAAAAATTAGTGACTCATGTTAGGTCATGATTATTACCCACAAACCAGGTCACTTTCACGTCATCAAGAAAGGGCTTATGACAGTAAAGATCTTCTCATCAAGGGTCTTCTTCCGTCACATGAAGACATCTTGCGTCAATGATAAGTGTTGAATTCTATGTATTTTCTTATTAATTTCTCTACATATCTTGCCTAGTTTCTTAAAATTCTTAAAATTCTTGATTATTTATTTTTATGCTTTATAGGATTCTTAGAGACGAACCACCAAAAAAAGAAGAAAAGTTACATTTCAATGTGAAATAGATTTAGTTTGCAAAATTTAGAATTTTAAAAGAAATCAAAGGCATCAAATAAAGAAGTAATATAGATGTACACATAAGGCTTATTAGGCTGAATTGTTTTGGGCTCCTAAAATTAAATAGAATAAAAAAGCCAATTAAATGAGGGTGATTAATTAGATTGATTTTAGGTTGATTTTATTGTTTTAGACTCATTTAATATCATTTTATAGGACTGATTTACTATTTATATAAATAGTAATATGGACTTATATTTAATATGTTTTAAGTTCTATTTGAGTTAGGAAAATCAATATTGGTCTAATTAGGAAGCATAATCCTAATCAAATCACTTATAGAAGCTTTTTAATACAATGATAAGTGGAGCATTATAAAAAAAAAAAAGCACAACTTGAAAATTTTGGAAGACAGATTTTCTATTAGAGTCACGATGACCACAAATTCCAAAATTTAAGTTACAAGCCGCACAACATATTTTTAAGAACAGTGTCATAAGAGTCAGAATTCAAGAATAAGAAATTAAGTTCTTTGATTTTTATTTTTTTGTTCTGTTGTTTCATAATTATTTCTTTCATGAATCTTGTTTTACTAATTCAAGAATGAGTGGTTAATTTCTTCTTGGTTAGGGATGATTTCAAGACCCTAAACATGATTTTATTTAATTAATTCCATAATATCTTTCATATACTTTTTAAAGATGCTTATGTTCTACCATTCAAATGTCATGAATTATTTTCTTGTTTATTTAAGATGGTCAACTACATAGATTTGATTTTGATTCAATCGCTAGTTTAAGTTACTAATCCGTAATTGTCAAGATTCTGAGACACGAGTAGCAATTATGATTAAAGATAACGAGATATTTTATGATAATTGTATGTAATACATAACACAAGTTAAATAAATCGACCTTATGTGTTTATTGCTTGGAACAACCTATCTGTCATGCCCCGCTTCCTTTTTTTTTTTCGTAGATTGGATACAAAAGAATAACGAAAGGAAATATTTAGGTTGTTATTCTTT